>CM067077.1:6358601-6626101 GCA_033980235.1 Diadema setosum | reverse complement strand
TTATACACGGCTAGGTTTGCCTATAATATGTGTTATGGTGATATCTTATTAGATTATACATAATAATACGGGCAAAGTATCTTGGATAAGTGATCGCCACCATCGATGAGGATATTCAATCTAGACGACTAATGTGAAGATGATGAGAATGAAGAAGACATAGTGGATAGCTGGAAAGGAAAGTAATGTGATGCAATAAGATAAAATGAAGGAGCACGAATCGAGGCAAATGTATTACTAAGGAAGAGAAAATGGCATATTCGAGTGTTCAAAATGGTTTAACATTATGCGAAGATTTCATAGTCATTTTTTTCTGTGTTTGTGTGTGTGTACGTTTGTTTTCTAATTTTACAGTTATGTAATTCAAACTCGTCGACAAAATAAAAGAAAAAAAAGATAGCGCCATGAATATGTTCATAATTCAATCTCAGTTTCCTCTCACTATATCCTATCACTTCAAAAAACGTATTCAAATTAGAATGTCCATGGACAATTCAAATTCGTCTCCATGTGAGAGAGCGTCTTTTCAAACAGGGTCGCGGGTGACCATTCCCGAATTCGACGCAGAAGTTAATTCAATTTAGCAACAACAACAACAACAACAACAACAACAACAACAACAACAAAAAAAGGCTGGCCATCGCGTATACTCCAGCAGCTGTAGAAGAAGCCGACATGATCATAGAAGTATGACAAGCACAAGCCACACTTGAAGGCCTAAAATTATTACATCACTTGAGAAAATAAGGAAAAGACAATATTTTTGTTGAAATAAACAACATTTCTCCTGGCACTCTTCAATCTCTCATAACAGACGGCTAATTTTGCTGAATTGTTCTTCTCTTATGTCATGAGTGTAAATCAATATTTGTTTTATTGTTTATACAGTACCAGTCATCCCCCGATAAAAGACAAGAAAGAAATGAAGAACACATCTCATTCAATAAGCATAATGTATAAAGGAAATGAGCATTTGCTGGAATCGTTTATGAATATGAAAATGTTGCAATGTGCATGAGTTCGCGAAGTCTAATGGAATGAAAAAATGTAGTCCTACCTAAATGCAGATATATGCTTATATATATATGTGTGTATGTTACATAGTATATATATATATATATATATATATATATATATATATATTACACTGGCACGATAAGTGAATAAACCACTTCAATAGCAGCATGAAAACATTTGATTACATCGATACACATGAGATGAGACAAGAACACTTCATGCTTTTGTTGCCCGAAATACCTTGCTCCTAAACAAAGTGTTCAATTGAAGCGATGGGTTATCGCAGGTCCATCTCTCGCAAAATTGAGTTACCCTTCGCAAATTTGGAGCGCTTTCTATACGAAGGCAAATGCATTCTATGGACCGGTGCAGAAAAAAGAGACCGTCTGTAATCGGCCTTTGAACTTCTCTATTATGCTCATAATCCCCGACTTTTCTACGAGCGCGTCCAGGAATGTCTTTGTATCAACATCCTGTCTATTCAATGAGGTACAATGTAACCTGATACTCTGGCCACCTGGTCTATTCAAAGTATTCTTGCGTAAAACATTCGCATATTATGTTAGGCTGTGTTTCACCATGATGAATATATAGGACCCCATAAAGGCAATAACCATCGGCTCTTGCGTTGCATGAATGTTATACAGAATATCCTCTATTTGGTTTGTTGGCCAAGTAGATTATTTGAACGATCTTTAAATGACATAATCAGACTGTCATTCATAAGTATGAGAGAAAGGGAAAAAAAAAAAAACTTCAAGCAGCATCGAAGTTGAGTTTCGCAAACCAATCTTTCATTTGAGTTTATTTCTCGGTTTTGTTTCAGCAATTATCCCTTTCATAATGTTGACAAGAGCCTGATGGGATTTTCAATATTCAAATAAATCATTGCATCTTTCTTGCTTTCTTTGACAACTTATAATAACTAAATCTGAAAAATCCATGCTATTGCGGTACCTGCCATCCACACAGAAATTTCTTCTTTTTTTTTTGTATAAGAAGTTTGCTTTCTGGAATTATCCATTATGTCTGCCTACAGATATAACTTAAGGTTTCCATGGGATAAATAAAAGAGATCAACGAGCACATTTTGTGATTCAACAGTAGGGGGTTAAATGCTGCCAATTTTATGTACAATGTTATAATTGACTTAAACTCTACTGCCAAGAAGTATTTGTCATTACGAATCACATGAAATAAGATTTCACATAGTGACAAGACAGAAGTTATTTGTTATAATATAATTATGATGAAAACTCATCACTAACCGGAAAGACTATTGTTTTGTGGAATTTGTATATTTGATAGAACATTTTTGTGGTCTTCCGGTCTTCAGGCGAAATACTGGAATCTATGCGATGAGAAGAAAGATTGAAAGGGAGAGAGGGAGAAAAATAGGCTGGTCTTCTAAATGTTGTTTGATGAATGTATATATATATATATTATATATATATATATATATATATATATATATATATATATATATATATATAATATATATATATATATATATATGTGACCCGCTACAACAAAAAGGTCCTAAAGTCGCGCACGGTCGAAGCCGTGAAAATCGAGTTTGAAGTCAGAGCATCATAATTAGTCAAAACTTACGATTTTCTGATTTTGACATATTATTGGAGTCTGACATGTCTTCTATCATCTGTCGAAATTTTGAAGCAAAATGATGAAAGGAAAGACCAAAAAATAGCGTTTTTCTGGGCCATGTTTTTGGCGTTTCAACCAAGCAGAAACCGGTTCGAAAATTTGGATTGAGCGCCACAGACAGGCTCCGCCCCTAACAACGACCGGAGTGATCTCATTGGTCAGTTTGCTGCTTGCCGCTAACCAAAGCGTGAAGCTCGCACACTGCCAAGTCGACTGGTGCGTGCGGGCGGGGTGCGCTATGCCCAGCCGCTTCTCCTGGCATCCTGGTCACTGATTGGTCGGTGAGGAGACCGCCGACGCTGTGCTTGAATGAGCATTTCGGGGGTTGCTAGGGTTTACCTTCTATTGTCCGGAGGTGAAAACTGACTACGTGCTCCTTGATCGCGATTGCGTCGCAAGGAAATCTTTTAGGGCGCTTTTCTCGAAACAGTGATTTCCCATACGTCTCGACATGCTCTCTTTTAAACATTGATATCTCCGCACCCGATTATTTTCATAAGATGTGTTATATATCAATTTAAAGCAGAAAGATTAGGGAATTTTGTCATGCAATTTTCAAATAATCGACCTCATCCGACTTTAGGATCATTTTGTTGTAGCGGGTCACATATAATACAGGCAAAGCATCATCGAGAAGTGATCTTCACTAATGATACTATTCAATCAAAGAATTGGATAACTGGAAAGAGAGGGAGAGAGATCAAAGAGGGTGAGGGAGAAATATGATGGTCTTCTAAATTCTTTTTGATGGATGGTAATCCGATCTTACTTTAGCAATCGAAATGTAATGTTACATCCGGTCAGGTTTGTCTATCTATGTTATGGCAATATCTTTTTAGATTGTATATACGGGCAAAATATCTGTATCTGTTGGTACCACCTGAGGTGGCAAAACCTTTTTGGTGTCAGTTTGTTTGTCGGGCAGAGATATGCTTATCAAGCTATGATAGCATTTCCAAATGAGTAGCTTAGTCATAAAAAATGATTTTTTAAAACCAATTTGGTCTCGTTTTTATATCCCTATACTTCTGAATCGAAACTAACCGCTATACAAAGAAGAGCACTGTCTTCCTTATGTCCACAGGTGTTCTGTTGTAAACGCGATGCGCTTAGTCTTTATTCAAGGCAGCGAAGGGAATATCAAAGGGTTATGATGTCCACAGCTGTCACGCGGTGCGCTTAGTCTTTATCTGGACCAATGTACCGTTATCATATCTAAAGTTCCTCATAAAAGGGATCATCTATACTATTTTTATGCTACCCTCTAAACAAATAAATCAATTTTAAACAAAAATCACTCTGTTTATTTACAATATTATTCATTATAATGTATTGTAGTGTACCGGTACATTGTTTTTGCATTATCCTTTTTTGTTGGATGAAAATAAAGCGACATCGGCGTGGTATTAGCGTTTTCACACTTGCGTTTTTGCCGGAAAATGATAAATAATTGCAAAATACGGTAAAATTCAAGAGGAATCTTTTTTTTTTTTTGGTTGTTGTTGTTTTCAGATAATAGGATATACATGTGTACACTGTATAATAAGCTTTGGATATTCCCTTCGCCGTCTAGAATGAAGACTAAGCGCACCTCGTTTACAGCAGAATACCTGTGAACATACCATAGAGCTGCATTTTGCAGCTCTACGGAACATACAGAAAACAGCGCTTCTCTTTGTATAGCGGTTAGTTTCGATTCAGAAGTATAGGGATATAACAACGAGACCAAATTGGTTAAAAATTCATTTATTATGACTAAGCTACTCATTTGGAAATGCTGTCATAGCTTGACAAGCATATCTATGTCCGACAAACAAAATGACACCAAAAAGGTTTTGCCACCTCAGGTGGTACCAATATCTGGCCTGGCCCATGGACTTTTAGAATGCCAATCGAGAACTTACTTTCGTCTCTATATGAGAGAGTGGTTTTGGGTTTTTTTTTTTTTTTTTCAAACAGAGTCGAAGATGAGCATTTCCGAGTTCGTCAGAGAAGTTCACTCAATTTAGCAACAAAAGGATTGCCACCTGGAAGATGAAGAAGTCGGCATGACCATGGAAGAATGATGAACACGTGCCACACAGGCTTAAAGGCTTAACGGTGACTTAGTTGCCGCAAGTTTTTAACTCACAAACAATAGGAAACAGTAGAAAGAAAGGCACGCAATGCGTATTACAACAAGCGTCTTTTAGCAAGGGCCTTGATCGCTTCCATTCTCCTCCCATGTTGTTGTCAATGGAAACTAAAGGAGATGCGTTTAGCAAGTACCAATACCTATAGTCCATGGGCCAAGAGCCGAAAAATGGGTTGTTAGTACCACTCGAGGTGGCAAAACCTTTTTTGGTGTCATTTTGTTTGTCGGACATAGATACGCTTATCAAGCTATGATAGCATTTCCAAATGAGTAGCTTAGTCATAATAAATGAATTTTTAACCAATTTGGTCTCGTTTTTAAATCCCTATACTTCTGAATCGAAACTAACGCTATACAAAGAAGAGCACTGCCTTCTGTATGTCCACAGGTGTTCTGTTGTAAACGCGGTGCGCTTAGTCTTTATTCAAGGCAGCAAAGGGAATATCCAAAGGGTTATGATGTCCACAGCTGTCACGCGGTGCGCTTAGTCTTTATCTAGAACAATGTACCGTTATCATATCTAAAGTTCCTAATAAAAGGGATTATCTATACTGTTTTTATACCACCCTCTCAACAAATACATCTGTTATAAACAAAAATCACTCTGTTCATTTACAACATTATTAACTTTAATGTATTGTAGTGTACCGGTACATTGTTTTTGCATAATCTTTCATTGCTGAATGGAAATAAATCGACATTGGCATGGTATTAGCGTTTTCACCGTAGCGTTTTCAGCGGAAAATGATAAATAATTGAAAAATACGCTAAAATTCACGAGAAATTGCTTTGTTGTTGTTGTTTTTAGATAAAGGGATATACACTGTATTATAAGCTTTGGATATTCCCTTCGCCGTCTTGAATATTAGACTAAGCGCCGTGGACATCATAACCCTTGGATATTCCCTTCGCTGCCTTGAATAAAGACTAAGCGCACCGCGTTTACAACAGAACACCTGTGAACATACAGAAGACAGCGCTCTTCTTTGTATAGCGGTTGGTCTCGATTCAGAAGTAGAGGGATATAACAACGAGACCAAATTGGTTTAAAATTCATTTACTATGACTAAGCTACTCATTTGGAAATGCTATCATAGCTTGAATCTATGCCCGACAAACAAAATGACACCAAAAAGGTATCGCCACCTCAGATGGTACCAATATCTGGCCTGGCCCATGGACTACTAGAGTGAATAGAACCTGAGAACCCATTGTAGGCGGGGATTCAAAAGACAGCATCAGTAGAGAAAGCTAATGAAGTTAATTAACGATAGTCGTCTTTTCAGATCGTGTTCTTTGTGTGTACTAAAAACCCTCTAATAATGCACATGGTCGTAATGTTGCAGAGCATCAATGACTGCTTTCGTGCCTGCTCTGCTGCAGCTGTATACAGCCGTAACATTCTGACTTCCCGCCATATTAGGCACATTTCCCTTACAGGCGTTGCGTCCACATTATTTATCGCTTTTATCGCGCTTGCCAAAGCTGCACATAAGTTATACTATACGTATCAGAAGCAAATGTTGGTGTATAGGCCTGAGAGCTTCATGTTGTTTTTTTATAATTATGATTGTATCATATTGATTTAAAATTATAGTACTTCTTATTCTCGGTCACTTTTGTGATACCATAGCATATAAAGAACCATTAACTTGTAGCTTAAACCTATCTTTATTTATTTATTTATTCTTTATTTTTTTTTATTTTTTTACAGAACACCACATTTACAGTTGTAATCTTTCTGCATTTGAGAAGTTGAGTATAGACCAATAATCATATTTACAATTATATTCGGAATTAATACTTGAAAGGCCGTCCTCGTTTCGTTTTGTATTCACAAATCTTAAACTGAAATAAGTGATTGCTTGATTACTTTCGGGTAAAGGAACCACCGGAAAAGGAACGCATTTATCTGTTTATTTTTTTTCTTTACTAACCTAAGCTAATAGCGAACCATATAAATTTTGTGATCTATGAACCTTCAGAGTAATCAATAACCCCCCCCCCCAACAAAAGGAAGCATATCATTGGCATACGTTGTCAATAGTGATAAAAGGCCAGTTTTTATTTCGTAGTGCGTCTCAGTACTCCTGTGTTTATTTTTAAGGATGTGGTTTCTCTTTATGATTGCGATTGATGTTCAACTATTTCTTTCCCGTAAGCTTGAAAAAGAAGAAGCTGAAATTCAGGTGGAGAGACGAGTTTTCTTCCATAAGATACAATCATTAAGGCATACATTTATTCCCAAAAGTTGTGTGATTGCTTATGCGCTAAAGAATTTTGTCCATTACATGTATTAGGCACTAAACAAAACGGTTGAAATCTGCTGAAAATTAAACTTCGTTTTCTTTCTTCTTTTTTTTTTGTGTGTAATTTCATTTCCATTTCAAGCGGGGATAGACGACTAGAAATTAGTTTGTCTATACTGGTGGGAGACATTAGTGTTCCAGTACATACTCCGCATTTAAACAGTTGTCATATTTTCGTAGTCATAATCAGATAATGGACACGTGATATATTATAAAAATGAAAATACAAAACAACGAACAAGTCATATTATGTACAAACATTATTAGCTTCAATGAATTATACTTACTTGAAATATTCTGCATAAAAAAAAACACGCGTGCCAATTAAACAATATCAAATTAAACAATATCATAGAATTAAACGAACACACAGCGATATCATGCACGGCAGATCAAATCAAGTTCAGTTGGTGAGAAAGTTATAAAGTTGACTTATTTACGTTTTCCTTTCTATTTATGAAAACAGAATTACATTGTATATCTATTGACGCGGATTGTCTCTGTTGCAAACTATTGCCAAAGATAGCATTGTTAATCTTCTGAGCAAATCCGAATCCTTAAAGTACTGTAATTTTTGCTTGATAATGTAATAACCCATATAACTTTATAAAGGACTCGCAAATTTAAAGTTTCAAACCGAATACTAAAACATTACATTGTACACGGTCTATTTAAAAAAAAAAAAAAAATCATTTGAATGCGTTGTGTTAGGATTTAATAGCATCAATCTGCCTTTTATTTTCCGTATGTAAAGCGCGCAAAAACGTAACCGACATTACCGAATACAGTGGAATGCCTTGTACGGCGTGATATTATCATTAGAAGTATATCCCATTCATTTTCCTTTTCTTAGTTTGAAGCAGTAGTCAAACCATGTGTCATTTTCGAAGCGACATCACTTGGGAATTAGAATGTATGAAGATGATCGTTACTCGTGTATTTCGCGCTATTATTATAGCATTTGCATTTTCCAACTGTTATTGACAGTATTTTGTTACTGTATGCTTACGATTACGAATGTCGGTTATGAATTCAAAAGAATAGTTCATCAATCGAACTATAAAGGTAATAGTTGTGTTGAAAGTAGTTCGGTACAAGTTCAAAACGCAATCGAAGTCATCGTCACAGGGTGAACTAATAGCTCTAAATAATACTTGTTTAGGCCGTAAAGATTGCCGTATGCAATCTTTGTAGAAAGTTTTGACTGAGGCTATCTTTTGAGTATTTTGAGAAATTACATGAAGATTTTTTTTTTTTTAATTATGTATAGAATTAGTTTGATTTTGACTATGAGAATAAAAAGGCGCGGTTACCTCAATCATGTCGTAGTTCGATTAGGCATGATGGGTAAAGTGAATTCATGACTTGCTGAGAGAGAGAGAGAAGAGAGAGAGAGAGAGAGGCCAAGCAAGAGGCAATAGGCTACTTGTACATAATGCCCACCGACAGACACAAGCACAGTATATTACAGCTAGTAGACGCTTATAATTGACCATGTCAGTTACGCTGGGGTCGCTCATAACACACAAAGGGCATCCATGGAACACGTCAATTTCTATATGTGGGACAGTACAATATTTTCGCGATTTCGTGCCGAGTAAAGGAATGATATCCTTATGATTTCAGCTGGCGCGCGCTGCTGACCCATCTAATCATCACGTTACACCTTAGGTATAATCTTATAGCTGGATAATAATTTTCCTTTTACATGGTATGCGTTCGTTAGTGCCCTACAATGAAAAAGAAGACTCTTAGGGGAATTTTAGACGAGTATGTGAACCCATTATTTCCGGGACATCGGTAATGAATTAGCCATGCACGAAGTCGATGACCTTTCATTTCGCTCTGGGAAAATTTAAACAATATTGCATTCAGGTTTTAGCCTTAACCTGTCCAAAAAACAAACAAAAAAAAATCATGTGAAAACGTAATTCAGTGATCATGATCTGCGGGGTCAACTCGATGTCACCCGTGCGAGAACTTGGATTTTCTAGACGAGGTTTTTCGGCTTGCCGACTGACTGGCAATGCGCAAGCAAGGGTTTGAAGCTCCTTGGCGCAAGTAACAAGCCTTGTATTGTCGGGAATCGTCTCATTTCACGCTTGCGCTGAAACTGTCGGCCGGGGAATGGCGCATGGACTCGCACGCGGTATACACCTGATACACACGTACCGTGTAAGCACTGCGGGAACCAGGGAGGTGAGATGGGATCATGCGGGAACAAAGCACTGGCGGCACGGGGCCGTGCGAAATCGCACCCCAAAGCCGCACGGGTCCGTGCGCCCGACCCGCACGGGCCCGTGCGCCAGACCCGCACGGGTCCGTGCGACAGCGTGCGAGGGAGTATGGATCCGCACGCAGGCGTGCGTATCTGCACGGGGGCGTGCAGATCCGCACGGAGGTGCACGACTAGGCACGGGCGCGTACAGGGACGCACGGAGCCATACGCTCCCGTGCGAGATCGCACGAACCTGCACGCAGCCGCACGAAGCAGCCCCGTGCGCAGTGCGTGCGGGAGTAACATAACATAATGGTCTGACTGTAAGTTCCATTTTGCTCTCTGTGTTAGCACTTTCTCTACTTGGAACATGAAACATTACTGTTTACTATGGAAATAAATGAACATCGACAATTCACATCTGCTGTAAAGTGTTCCGTGGTTTAAATTACCACTTCTCACTATAGCTTTGTTATTAATGGAGAGCTACAAATATCCGCCCTCCCCCCTCTTCTCTCTCTTATTCTTTCTTTTTTTACATGATTGTACATTGACAACTAATCTACAAAAACACATGTGTTACTAAATACGTATGATATTATGCACACACTGAAAGAATATCAGTCATCATCAGCAGCAGCAGGTACCAATATTATGCATCCCCTTACACCAGTACGTCAAGACTGGAACGTGTTAAGATTTTTACTAAGGAGTCTCGGGCATCGCACATTTTCCACGCAAATTGCAAATGGTTTACTTGATTCTCAAGATTTAACTCCCCAGAATCCCGCCCAGAGATGACACGCCGTCATACATTATCGACTACTTTCGACATTTTGTTTGTTAAACGTATAATTTTATCCGTTCCTACCCAAAAGGCTCCGGGAGTGTTGTTGTTGTTGTTGTTGTTGTTGTTGTTATAACAAAGTTATGACAATTTGTGCAGACTCACTGCATGGCGTAAGAGCAATGGTAAGAGCCAGTGGCATTATGTTGCCAAGTTGCTCTAAAACCGCGCTTCTCAACCGTTTTTTTTTTTTTTGTTTTTTTTTGTTTGTTTTTTTTTTTTTGCATGTGGCCCACTTTGGCCCCTACAAGGATTTTTGAGGTCCAGTTGCATGCATAGATCGAATACAAATATTTCTTATTTTCATTTTGGAAAGACATCGCGGCCCACCTGCGAGTGCTTTGTGGTCAACTGGTTGAAAAGCACTGCTCTTAAAAATCAGTGAAGCCCAGTATAGTGTGATAAATTATCTTGTATATTCGCTCAAAGATGCAGGAGTTTATCTCCTTTTTTTGACACAAAGTCTAGAAAAAAAAATGAAAATGTAGATGAATGAGAGAGTGTCAGTTACCAACGGAGAAAACCGTGGAGAGAAATGGTTAGAGAAAGGAGCAAGGAAGATAGAGAGAGGGGAGAGAGAAGGAGAGAGAGAGGAAGATACAAAGAAAGAGACAGTGTGCACGTGTGTGAAAAAAGAAGAGATAGAATTAAAGACAGAGATTAAGAAAGATAATCCATCTTGTATACCATCTACTACGTCATATCGGGCTTGTCCGCTCATCCTGTTCTTACCGTGCGTGTGTGCATCGCCGCATCTCATTCTTTCGGAATACCTACTCAAGACGGATCATTCACTCCACGCCAGTCCAGCGCCCCTCAACGAAAGTCCACACAATGGCCGTATTGAAATCGTATCGACTTTTTGACCGTACCGTTATCCCATAGAGGTCTCTACCCTTGTCCTCCTTGTGTGCTTAGCCGAGTTGTCAGCCGAAAACTATCCAAATTGGCACTCGTCCACTGACAATATACACTTGTTACACCATGTTCAAGTGTTTGCTCAGGAACTTCAAAAGCATGCGTCAGACAGCTCGTGCGTCAACAAAGTTAAAAAAAAAGTAGGTGCTATGTAATTATTTGTTTTAGCAAACGTCAGCTCGGACTACATTTAATGCTTATATCTCATCATATCTATCTGACATGAATAAAAAGCGAGCTGAAAGTTTTTCGTACATGACACAGATAGGCGATTACGTCGCTATGCATTGAAAGAGTGACAATCGTTTCATTCAACATATTTCATATAACACTATGATATTCTTATGCAACAATTAAAAGTAAATTGGACCAAGATACGTAAAATAACACTATAGTTGAAATGCTGAAAGTGAATGCTTGCATATAGGAGCGGTTCGCTATCGATTCCATTCATTTCAGGATGAATAATTTTTCTACTTGCTGGCTTTTACTTTGATTTCATTTAGTGTAAATACTATATTTTTGTGCTTAAAAAAAAGATATGAACTTAGATCTGTAGACATGGTAGATACGCTCTTTGACTGTAGATAAGATTATATCTTTCTAACAGTGAAATAAGGAAGGAATTAACAAACACCCCTCTGTCATCCGGAGACTTAAAAAATCATGAGTGTCATAAATTAAGAAATAAACGCATATTGTTCAACTTTTCCTCCTCACTGCCTCCTCCTCCTCTTTCCTTCTTTCTTTCTTTCTTTCTTTCTTTCTTTCTTTCTTTCTTTCTTTCTTTCTTCTTTCTGCTTGATTCTTCTTTTCTCTTTCCCTTCTCTCCTGTCAAAATCCGCTATCACCATATCCGCCAGAGTTACTGTCACATATTGTTCTTTTCTTTGTCGTTGTTATCATTATATTCATCACCAGTGATAAGACAGAGCGACAGAAAAATTAGCATCACTGCATAACTATTAACGAGTATGTCAATTTCTAATGACTGTTTCCACACTACGTCCTATGTTGCATTACTATGAATAAAAACGAGGAGATATTAACATTATCTAGGTCTATTTCTACCGCTATTATGTCATGAGAACATTCTGCTTGCCATCAATGGATACACACTCAGTCCTAAGGTTAACAAGATTTACATTGCTAGGTCTTCCTGCGCTGTCTTTCCTTTGTTGATCTTCGATACGGGAGAAACCATATTGGTCCCCGAGAATCGATCGGTCACGATTCTCCACCTCGACTTCTTGTGTCGTTTGCCGACATAACTATTTAGCTTTCCGCTCGCAGTCACTCTCTGGGTGACCCTGCTTGCAAAAAGTAAATTTCTGACTTTCTGGAGGCATGTTGATTTGTTGCAGATCATCTGTCTGTATCAAAGAAGTTTATATTTCTCTTCAGCGATAGTATCGTCGCAGAAGGCTGCTATTCTGGTGGATAATTCTACTCCCATCATCGACCAAATCGACAGAATCGTTGGGTCGCAACGGTAAGTACTCGAGTGGTCACGCGCGTGCGAATTCAATGTGTATGTTTGCGAAAGATACACGCCGCTTAGCCCTAAGTAAACAGTATCATTACCTTTGAGTGTTGACCATTAAGTGCTACTCATTTCACGGAGCAAAAATATATGAAATATATCTCAGTGGGAGGTGTTGAATATGCGATCTCCTTCAGATGGTGACAACAGTTTCGATATTCTCGTGTCTTTTAGTGAAAGGGAAATGAGGAGGGTAGTACAACCGCGACTTTGGTAACCATGGGCGAATGTTGGTAACCAAGCGTGTTCGCTGGACCGGAGGACAATAAGTTACAATACAAATATCCATGTATGCACTGATGTGGCACGTGTTTGCTTGAAATAATCATACAACTATTAATAGATAAACTGATAGATACTTACTGTTTCTATTTCGTTACAGTACTGTTTGTACATTAACCTAGGACCATGTATACATGATAAGAATTAAGCATGTTTTTTTTTTTTTTTTCTAGTCGGCATTGTTATTCATTTCGTTGACAGAGATACTCGTTAATTGCAAAGTCGGAATCGAGAAGTTAAATACAGCCGACCTCTTTCCAACAAATCATGCCGTTATAATTTATGTGACCTGGGCTTCAATTTTACTGTCTAATAGAAGCTGTTGTTGATATTAAAGTTATCAATCTGTAGCAGATAGCATCATCGGGACGTATATACTCTGACGTCCTAATAACGAATAAAACAAGTCGGCACCATTCTTTTTAATCACTTTTTTTTTGGTTACATACAAAATGGAATGGGTATTTACGTTTACACGGAGATTACGCACATGAGACCCTTTTTTGCGATAAATAATTTCCCTATCTCGAGCCAATTTTGTTACTAGATAGCATAACAATATGGGAATTTTAATTATTTTGGATCGTACCTCCACAAGAGTAGAATAATTAAAATCAGATAAAACGGAGTCTTCATTTTGAAATGATTCATTTCATGGTTCCCCAAAACGTGTCATTTTTCATAGTTACCTCAAATGATATCATTTTTAACTCTTCGACATTGGTGCTACAGTGCAAATCACTCATGATAATTTTCACATAACAGCAATATAGTGACTGTCATCTAAAACCATACGTACTCCGCCGTTGACCTATTTTGTCTGCATTTCTTCTCTCTCTCTCTCTCTCTCTCTCTCTCCCTCTCTCCCTCTCTCTCTCTCTCTCTCTCTCCCTGTCTCGGCATAAGAATCTGTATTTATATATAGTTATATTGTTTTGGATCAAAATTCATCCTTTAGTGGTTTGTTGAAAGAGCTTCACGGGATTATAGGTACTTTGAATGGTGATTAAAGGTTCAGTTTATCTTTGGGAGCAGTGATTTAAAAAAATGTTCAAGATATCACATTTTATGCATATGTGTACAAGTAGGTCTGTTGTATCACAAAACATCCTACCATGAAATTTTCGCAATAATAGCCTAAAATGTAAAGAGATATCAGTATTTTTCTGAATAAACCATAACTGTAGACGATTTAGTCTGGAAACATTTTTATTATAACTATTGTTCACATTTTGTGTATTTAACAATACTTAACATCGATAATACGGATTCAAATTTTTACAGTGGTTGTTTCTATCCCTAACTCACATTTTAGAACTATTTGAAAGCACTAATGCTGGGTTTTTTTGTATCATCTGCAAATGGTAAATTATGCCTTTAAAATATTGAATATTTAGAATATTGGCATGTTTGACACTCTGTGGCCTGTACTATTTTAAAAATGACGTCACTTTTCTTGACGACGTTTTCCAAATATTATACTAAGAATTATACACACATACATAGATTATGGTGTTTTTGTATGTGCTTATATGCGTATATCTGTGTAAGCTTACACATTTTATGCTTTTATTGCCGCGCCGGATGAAAGGGGTGGGGGATTTCAGAAGCTTTTTGTGGGATAAAACATGAGTTTTCTTTTTCATAAAATCTTACTCAGTGGTTATCCTTAAAACCACAAACCGTAAGACGAACACAAAGTTTATAGTGACTGGGGTGTACAAGCAGGGGAGCACTTCAACAAGTACCTCAAACGTATATCGGGGCCCATCGAACACGGGGTCAAAAAGCCATAAAAGTGAAATCACCTTACATTCTTCTTCAAGCATGCAAGCCCTGATTCCTCCTAATACTCCCTACCACGTGACCACAAACCTATTCAATATTAAGTTCGATCTACCGGTCAAGCGAATCACACCTTGGTTACCGTGGCAGGTAATCAGTGTGTTTGTAAGCCAAGTATACTGGACAGGGCATGCTCTCATCACGTTTAGAAACCAACGACCATTGATATCCATCTATATGTATGTATATATGCATGTATGTATGTATGTATGTATGTATGTATGTGTGTATATATGTATGTATTTATATGTATGAATGTATGTATGTATGTATATATCTATCTATCTATCATTATCTATCTATCTACCTATCTATCTATCTATCTATCTATCTATCTATCATTATCTATCTATCTATCTGTCTGTCTATTTCTTTATCTTTCATCTTTATATCTTTATGTTTATAATGATATTTCACGTACAAGTTGCTATCATACATACATCAATACACACATTATATTAAACGCACACCAGCGTGTTTATAGCAAGATACATCTCATATGTATGTTAAAGTATAAGGAGGAAGGTATGACCAAATATCCATTCGCTCCTCATCCACCTTTCGATGTCAAGGACTCTGCCATGATGCCTCACAGACTTTATATTTACACATGTCTAAGATGCAAAAATCCTCGAATTCAAGAATGTTTGTTTGTGTGTGTCTTTTCTGAGTCATTTGACTTCCTGAAAACAAAACTCAAAAACAGAAAAAAAAACGAATAATTTTTAAAGTATTTGTAGCTAACCAAAAAAAAAAAAAAAAAAAAAAAAAACAGCAAATAAACAGTCCATCTTATACGCAGACTGACTCTTAAAGTCCCTTTGCGTCAACTTTGGCACAACAATTCAACATTTTAAACAAACATGCGTCATTAAGTGCGCTACAGCAGCCTCATCAAATAAGCAACGAAATGTTCATTTCGGTTTTGCATTTTCCAATCGTGTCAGACTGGAGTGATGCTATTCACGTGTGTTGACATTTGACAGACATGACAAAGGGAAAAGAAACATCCCCAAGCCTTCCTCGTCAGTGAATATAATAGCGACGCCCCTTCCATTCAATTTGCTAATTATCATTACCTAACTCTTCCGCAATTATTGTCTCGCCCAAAGTCATTACCCTATTTTTGTACCCTCTGTGTAGGAGAGAACTCTCAATGAAGAATGTGCAATGTACCTGAGATTCAAAGCCTTCAGTTCATGAGTTAAGAAGTGCCTTGTCCATCTCATTAGCGCGCCATTGTTCGGTCTAAATCTCGGGTTTGATGCGCTGCTTCCAAAGCCGTAGTTAATATACGGAAAAGTAGATTCCTGTACCCAATCTCGTCTTTCACATGGGCGTCAGTGAAATGACGGGTTATTATGTCATTTTGTATGGAACTTGGATGTGTTTCAATGTTCAATCATTCATTCGAAATCTGTTTTCTGACGCTATTGTGGTCATCCGAACGCGATTTTTCCCCGTACTGCAAAACTGTAAAAGATTAGCAGTACATTATGTGGTTATTCCTTTTCCTTCCATTCCTTAGAATGTCATACAGATAATACAGCAAACATAAAACTTCACAACTCTTTCAAATATACTGCAAATTGAGAAAACGAAATGTTTAAGATACCATGAGTAAGTGGTAATCGATTCCTCCACTAAGATGTATGATTTAGGAATGTTAATAATACTACCAGCTAGGAATAGTAACATTCTACTGTTCGTGACTCAGAATCAGCAACGTCCTGGCGATCATTCTGACTGACGTGGTCCACAGCTCAGCTATGTTAAACACGTCAAATAAGCACGTATTGTTGAATCGGAACGGTGATCAGTACCCCTTCATTCAAATGTATCCAAAGCTCAATGTTAATCCTGATCATCCTGCTTGAACATGCCTAGTCCTCTAAACACTAACCCTTTCTGCTTCTCTTCGATCTCTCTGTCGCCTTGGTAGTCGTCCATGTTTCTGTAATCTTCTTTCCCCAGCCGGTTCATTCAGTATGCCTGATGGGGCTAATTGATCTGAATATTCATGAGGGCTTCAAAACATTACAGTGTCATTGAGTGCATGACTGGAGATCTCTTACTAAAAGTGCGATAAACAAAGGCTTTTCTGCCACAAGTGAAATTCCGACTCTTCTCGGTAATTCTTTGCTCCGCTGGGCAGCTGAGCTTCTTCTTTTTGTTGCCCAATTGATTTCCTCATTTGCATACAGTTTGGGAGAAGTTCAAGACTCAAATGACCCTTGACGGTCAATTGTCACCGTTCCAAAGTTTGTAACCGCAAGCCTTCAGAGAATGCACGTCCTGCAGCTCTGGGGAAAGAGCAAAGGCGATTTCTAGGTTCAATGTACTGCTATCCCTAGATACTCTGCTGGAACAACTTTATTATAATTATAAGAGCTAGAATTGCAGTTTGTCTTTAAGACCATGAGTTATTCGTCCTGCTGTTCAAAACCTATTGAACGCAGTGCGATAATCCTGCTAATAATCATTGTCTGGCTAAGAAGGACAAGTAGCACAATAGAGGATAATCAACTGATGACTTAACCTGCTGATGTTCACGGAAATAAGTTGGTGTTGTCACTGTTGATAAACATATTCGTTTTGATCAACGTTTAGTTGTTTTTTGTTTTTTTTTGTTTTTTTTGACCAAAATATCGAAACCAATAGTTGTACAAATATGTTATTTAGTCGAATGTCGTTCAGTTACGTTTCTTTTAACATTATCGTTTAATGATACCATAAGACATTCAACAGACCTGTTTTCTTCTGTTCGTATAGGTGCGAAAAAAAAAATACAACCCACAAGATGCAAAAACTCTGAAAGATAAACTTTGTATTGACATTTGAATGGATGGGTACTGATCACTATCCCGAACTAACAATACGTACGTATAGGTGCGAACGAAAAAATACGACCCACAAAATGCCAAAACACTGAAAGATTAAACTTTGTATTCGAGGTCCAACGAGGATCGTATCAAGACTCCTCTGCGCAGTCACGTTCACTGTGATATTGCCAAAAATTATGGCTGACATATCCTCTTTCCAGGTACTGAAAGACTCATCCAGGGTCGAAATCGATGTGTTTCAACGTAAGATGATGGTTACATTTATAGACTTCAACACCTATGAAAGGGAAACGAAACTAATGACATCATATATTTTTTATCTTTCAAAAATTAGTGTGCACAGCGATGCCGAAAGGTGATATTTTTCAAGATCACATATTATTCAAAGTTAAAGGGGCTGTACAGTACTGGTTGAGGTGGGGATTCATGTTTTTTTTTTTTTATTCCTAAGTGATATAATGAATAACCTCTTATGAAATATGAAAGAGCATGTAATTTTAAGAAGGATTCAACGTTTATTTGATGAAAATTGGTTTTCAAATGGCTGAGATATCCAAAAAAGTAGTAATAATAAAAGACTACAGGCCACAACTTTATTAGGATCTCTTTGTTTCACCTTGTTTTTGTATATCTCGGCCACTTCAAAACCGATTTTCATCAAATAAACTTTTGATACCCCTTAGAATTGCATGCTCTTCGACATCTCATAGAGTAGTTTCTGAATATCTCGCAAAATGTTAAAAGCTAAATCCTCACCTCGACCAGAACTGTACACACCCTTTTACTGTTTGCAAAGTCGGAAAGATAAAAGATAAACGGATGATTAATTTCTTCGACATTTCCTTTCTCTTTCACACTACACAGGACCTCGATCTGAAAATACGGGACGTGTTGAGCGGAGTCAGAAACCAAACCACTCGAGTAATCGTAGCGGCACAAGAACACGAAAACAATCGATAACGCCATTCGTTGAAGCAAGAGCAGATATCGATCGATAGCCCAGATCCGTCTCTCCTTGGCGTCAGAGGACTCAGCTGGACAGCTGGTCACGTGATTACACATTTTGTGAGATGACAACCTCTAAGTTGATGCTCGTCGATTGTACGAGGACTGTGTGAGGACCTGGTAGAAAGTTTGTTTGACGTCATAATTCGACGATCACCACTATATAATTTATACGGCTTACAGAAGGTAACCAGTTCAGATGATCTACGGTGAGGGAAAAACTTATTTTCATGTGTTCATTTGCTCAAGAAAATTCCTGATATGAAGACAGGGCGACACAGCTTATTTGATAGTAAAGCGCCAATAAAGAATTTTAGCCTACCTTAAGCGTAACGTGTAAGAGACTGCTTCCATTTGAGTTTTTTTTTCCTTCGCCTATAGTTGAACTTGCCATTTGGAACGGGAAGTGAGTAAGATTTGTTTACGCTTTGACTGAAATCGACCAAGCATGGATTTCAACTACGACCAACACATGCGATTCCTGCAGCTGTACAATGCTGCAGTCGCAGCCCAGGAGATAGAGGACCGATCGCGGCTGTCCCGACGACTCAGTCGCCAGAATTCGTTCACCAATCCCAGCCACGACCGCATCTACTATCCTCCGCCAACCCGACGTTCGGAAAGCAGCGGGAAGCTGGAGCTCCGACGGCGCAGCCGCACGTCTTCCGAGTCGGGGTATAACTCCAATCGCAGTCAGTCGCTGGATCGCAGGATGTCGAAGAGCTCATCGATACACAGCGACACGTACGAGGGTTACCCCAAAATTCGACGCGTCAGCAGCACACGACGAGACGAAAAAGCCGGGCGGCCGCCTTCTCCGACCATCATCAAGCGTAAGTCATCGTCGAGATCCATGGGCAGCAGCCGGGGAAGGGATTCGCCGAGCTCCAGTGTGCGCTTCTCGACTGTAGAGGACATCATGTCGGCGTACGAGGATGGAAACGGTTGGAGTGGGAGGTATGCGCCAAGGCTATCAATTTCGAGCGACAGGGAGTCGTACGTGAGCGCCCATTCCATGAACGACTACGATCAGATCTATCGTCGCCGCCCATCCAGCGCAAGCCTCGCTCGCGAGTACGTCGACGCTAGACGACACTCCAGCAAGAGTCCTCGGAGGAGCTCATCATCAAGTCGAAGGGATTCTGTATCTAGTCGGAGAGATTCGGTTTCTAGTCGGAGGGACTCGGTTTCTAGTCGACGTCCTTCCGTATCGAGCCGAAAAGCATCGATCTCCAGTCGGCGTGACTCCGTCTCGAGTCGGAGATCTTCGGTAGCCGGATCTAGGCGAGGGAGTGTCAGCAGTCGCAGATTGTCGTCCTACGAGCCTCCCTACGTGGCCCTTGTAAATCCAAATGGCATCGAGGGAAGCCAGATTATGAGGCGGCTGTCCCAGGGAGGCGACCTCAAGGAATGGGAGAGATCCCTCATCATGAGACGGAGTTCAAAGACTAGTAGCAGAAGAAGGTTAGTTTGATTCAACTTTTCTTTTTTTGCTCAGATGAGTTACATGTGTGAAGATTAAAGGGCACCTGAAATCCAAATGCATGTTGATTTGTGTTGATTTATGATACCCTCAACATGAATTTGGATTTCAGGGGCCCTTTAAAACACTTCCTTTAGTTCCTGCTTATTGGACTAAATGTCTTTTGTCAAAACCTTTCACAAGATACGATGACAATAGCTACTAGAATCGACAGGTTGACATGCTACATTGGCATAGTGTTTGAAGTAAATGTTGAGAATGAATTTTGCCCTCGTTTAGCAGTCATATATGTTGGATAGTTTCCCGGTATGTCTGCTTTGACATTATGAGAGATGCATCTCGAGATGTTTAAAGCCATTGGACAATGGATAGCTTTGTTATCTCAGATATCGTTAGTAATGATACTATTCTCTCATCAATATTGGATGATTACGCAGATATTCCAAAATTGTACGAAATCACTACTACTCCATCTACGTCATAGTTATAATCTTTTTCGACAATTAAATATAACTAACAATTATGGTCACAATAGGCAACTCATCTGCCTTTTAGCAGCGTTTAGTTGGTGGTAACTGTTTTTTTTTTTTTCAATACGGTTTAAAAAAAAAAACACACTATTAGCCTCAGGGCTGTTTTCAGTGAGTCTGTATTTAACAATTTACATGGTATAAAACAACAAAATAATACAAAACAAGAGATAGCATTCACAACACTACAAGGAGCATTATTAGGTGACCGTAAATCTACATTGCAAAATTGTGTTTGTTCTTTTTTTTTTCTGAGAATAGTTAATCTACCTCACTTTTTTTTTCACGGACGAAAACAATCATTTTTCATTTCATTTCAGTCATCCATTCCTTTTTTTTTTCTTTTTCTACAGGTCGTCGGTAGGTCAAGCTAGTTCAAGCGGTTCGGGCTCCGATTCGGATTCAGATTCGGATTCGGATTCTGATGACTACTCGAGTTCATCGTACGACTCGTATGATTCTTACACAAGCAGTTCCGGATCCGGATCGGATTCAGGCAGTGAGAGCGACTCCGACGGCGATGCAGCGCGAAAGTCTTCCCGTAAGTCATCAACGGTACCAAAGACAGCAGCACAGCAGCAACCTGCCAACGATGTGAACGCAAATGTGATTAATGCAGTGCCAAACGGGGCGGCAACGTCGCACTTGAACGGCGCCGCGGTCTACGCTGCGGACGGTGACGCGGGCTACCGATACCAGCGAATGGACAGTAACGACGCCTCGTCATCCGTATGCATTATCCTGTAGGCAAGAAGAGGCGAGTGAGTGCGCGTCACACAGTTGCTGATGTCTGTGCACAGACTTTTATACATGCATTATATGAAAGACAATCTTTAAACTGTTGCCAGTTGTTTTGGTATACGAACATTTTTCAGACTGATTGTGGCAGTTTCAGTATTAAACGGTCTCATGTAAATCCTATTATCTCGATCACTGCTACATTACCCTGCATTCTCTTCATGTGCTCTTGAGACACGGTGATTTGATTTTTAATGTGATGTTCGTGGGATGATCTTGCAAATTGGATTGATCCAAAATGGAGCCAATGAAAATTATGCTAATGACCTGTCAGTGTACGGTTCGGGAAACGAAGAAGGGAATTCGAGGAGCACTTACAAGCGATCATTCCATGCACAAAGACCTGTAAAGACTGTAAAAACAGTTACTGTTTAATGCGTTTTGTTTGCTACTGTCTGTTCTTCCATTGTAAAGCTTTGCCAAACATATCAGTCGGTGTCCTTTTCGTTCGTATGATGATAGGCAAGGGCCATGGTGTGTGTGTTAGGTGTTCATTTTTATCATTGATATGAATACTAACAGAGTAAATCCACATTATGAATTCATATGGAATTAGAATATAGCATGTTTATCGAGATGGGTATCGGTCAATCATCATTCTAAGTACACAGTATAATGACAGCCAGGGGACTGAGAACGGGCGAGTAGAAAATATTGAAAAATCATGTTGCCGACCATTCGACTGGTGCGATATTCTAATTACCGCGCTTAGTGAAAGTGTGAAAGAGAGAGAGAGAGAGAGAGGGGGGGGGGGGCAGAGATGAAAGAAAAAGCTCTGAAAACTCTGTACATGATGTGTACACTTCAAGCCATAAAATTGATTAATAATGGTGATAATGAAATTATTTGTAATATTCCATATATTACTTCCGATCGCTTCCAAAATTCGAAAGACAGTGTAGAATTTACAGAGAAATATATTTTCTCCATTCACCTTATTTTGTTTTTGCAAATGCAGACGAACAAAATTCTACGCACAAAAGACGGAACCAACGAAATGACAGCAAAAACAAACAATTCTCCATTATCATCTTTCTTGCGTCGTTTCTTGCATCCAACAATCAAATCCTCCGTAAGAAAAAGAAGCTGCCAAAAGCCCTGACGATGAGATATCATATAAGCAGTATAATCAATTTGGGAAAGCAAACGAATTAGAAAAAAGGTACACCTTTGAAATCCATATTGCTGAAAGCCATTTCAGTATTATCGTGACTATAATGAATTCCTTTCTGAATGCTGCGCCTGTATTGTGTTGAGGTAACGAAACACTCATTCGCCCACTTTGGAAACTAATGACGAAATACTGTTTGATTATGTTGACTGCTGAATTAAACATCAGTATTGTACAAAGATATTTGTTTCTCGTGTACTGTGAATCAATGTAAGAAAATGTTTATGACTTAGTTGTTTGTAGTTTAATGTAAGCATTTTGAGAGTCCTAGGTTATTTGGTAAAAGAATTTAGTAATATTTTTATAATGCTACTACCACCACTACTACTACTGTACTACCAATGATGATGATGATGATTATGATAATCATCATCATCATCATCAACAACATCAGAATGATAAGATTCATGGTGATGATAATAATTGTTATTTTCATTATTATCATTCTTATCTTTACTATAACAACGCACTGTTATAATCACAATTTTCTATTATTGAGAAGGAACCCAACCAGTAGAGGCCAAACTTTGCATAATCAGTCATGCATGTCAGTTTCAGTTTGCCGAAATTACTTCCATCTACAGTAATTGTATACAGGGGCCTACTAACTCTTCCCTATCACAAAACAATGAATTTACTTGATAACATAGTGTAGGAAATCATAATATGAAACTTCGCCGTTAGGAACAACAAGGTCGTAGAGATTGTTCTGACAATCTGAACATGTATATACATATATATATATATATATATATATATATATATAATATGTGTGTGCATGTGTGTGTGTGTGTGTGTGCGTGTTACCCTTTATGAGAATTAAATTGATAGTATTTTAGCTTGACTCATTTCAAACATTATAGTAAATGAATACAAAATAAGACTTCTTTATCGTGCACAGGTCAGGATATTGCAGCAACCATGACCCTGAACAAGGAAAATATTTTCACTATCAAAATTTATTCTTGTGACGTGAAATTAAATCACTACTAATTTCACCCGAATGAAGCAAACAAACATATCAATGCCTCCCATCAACATAATCTCTACACTGCCATATCTGGTCATATCAAACACTGATGACAACCTTGCCCCAAAACGGATACTCAGTAAAATCACACGAAACATTAGCTTTGATCGAAACAGAACTGAAGCAACAGAATCAAGAAAATTTGATATTGTTCTCACCCCCAGCAGTGTCGCTATAGGAAGGGGTAGTAAATCTTTATCAGATCATTATGATCACAAGTTCGTCGTTCTTGCTTTACTATCTCGTGCTAGAATCTGCAGCGGCTGTAGTGTTGTAGTGCAGTGTAGCGGCGGCGCCATTCTATAACGGCGCCATCTGTTGCTGCATACACGAGCTGATGGAACCACAGACTGACAGAACTCGAGTACAGTAGCTGTTGTTGCTGGGACGATGAATGGAGATAGCACTGCATTGATATTACTGTAAAACCAGAAATTTCGGGAATCAGAGCTGTTTCACGGCATGAAAATTTGTATCGTAAATTTCCACTGGCATTCAATGCTTTTATTAGGAAAAAAAATATTCATATGCATTTTACTCTCGCGATTATTGACTCCTCGCAAAATTCGCGAAAGTTTCATGCAAGCGAGATTTCTGGTTTTACAAACAATGTACAAGACAACAACAACAAATTGTTGAAGGTACAGTGCCTGTCTGCGTTCACCCTTTATGTATGTGGCGTGTGTGGTGACTGCATGCGCGTGTTTGTATTGGGGGGGGGGGGGGCGGCGCAGATTGCTGATGGCGTTTATAATATGAAGTTCAAGTAATTATGCATAATACCAGTCAAGCATTATCCATGGATAGCATGTCCTGTAATTTTTCTTTTTCAACACAGCATTCGATTTTTGCAATCAACGTCTGGATTTTGATTCCTCATTCTTTATTCCTTTAATATTTTCTTTGGTTCCTCTTAATACTTGAAGGCATGACATTTTTCTTTTACATGAAACTGACGCTGTGCGCGACACCCATGTAAGACCATGTGTAAATATGTTATTTTAATATTCTAAACGATGTATCGAAAGATAAACCAAACGGATGTGTACACACCATAGACTGAAAACATGGGAACACATTATAGTGCACACTGTCACACACACCACATACACACACGCGCACGCGCACACATACTCGCACACTTTCGGCTATGATACCATTATTGGTTTTCTACACCTTGATGCATCAAAACTTGCAATAGGGAAATCTTCGTTTACTACACGGCCTATACTTTGAAACACGATAATCATATTCGGGGCAAGAAATTTTCGCGGATTGGAGCCGACGGCTTTTTTCGCAGCATGAAATTTTCAAGAATTGCAACTGACATTCAATGCATAAAGTGCAGGCAAAAACTTTCGGGTGCATTTTAATTTGGCGAATCTTTTATCCCGCAAAATTCGCGACATTCAAATGTACGGGAACATCCATCTTTTTACAATATGTCCGATATATCGTTTTTTTTTTCTTCATTTTAATCTCTCCCCCTTCCTCCCTTTCAACAGCTGAAAAGGAAAGAGGGTTTTTTTTTTTTTTTAATCTCATATTCTATATACTGTGCTGAAGATATTATACCGAAAAGTTGTTATCTGTATCCAAATTGGGGTATGTATTTTGTGTGTGTGTGTGTGTGTGTGCAGTAATACCGGTTCAGATTACTGCTCTATAGCTATGTTTTGATTAAAGAAAAATAATAATTACTATTGAAAAGTGTACAGGGTTTATTTTTGGACTTTTTTAAGAGTTAGAGGTAGACACTTCTTAAAATAATGACGCTAAGTTCGGTTGATTAATTCTCTGTATCAGGATAAAAATCATAGTCGTGATCCTATCTGTGAATTAAGCTTACTCGAAAGAGACTTGTTGATGCGCGAGATCGAGTTAATGTGGCATTGTGTAACTATCATGCGCAGATATGTACTTGTTGAATCTGATTCAAACTATAATAGTAAGGACACTGCGCAGGGAAGTGAGTTGGTCCACGCATGGACCATTCAACGAAGGAAATGATTTTGGCAATCATATCAAGGGTTTACTAAATCTATTGCATGCATTCCGTGATCAAATAATTCAAGACTCACACACACACGCACACACACACTAATTATAATATATATGAAGGGTTTGTTCGCAAAAGCCGATAAGTCCATATTTGCCAATTGGAGATATTTGCGATTAAAGGTCAAGAAAAATAAAGAGAATAATAAGAAAATTTTTGCTTCTTTTGACCATAACTTCAAAAATGTACCTTTATAAATAGTGACCAATATATCATTTAAAATGTATTATTTTGTACTTTATAACAGAGACCGCACTTCAACATCTTCAAAAATGGACTTATCGGTTTTTGCAAACAAACTCTTCATATATATATATACATGTACATGTATATACACATACACTGTACCTACACGTACATAATATTGCGTATGTATGTACTGTATAATTATATATATATAATTATATATATATACATATATATATATATACGAGCATATACAGTTTGTATGCGTTTTACTGCACGCACACATTCACTGCATGATCATGGGCAAAATGTAAGAAAGAAGTTGAGTATAATGATTAATCTGTGGAAGTTTCAAGTTCCTAGCGCCATCAAAGTCCCAAAAACTCCAATTTACACCCCCTCACACTTCACTACCCCCACATCATGTTTGCGAACCCCTAACATTCATCAGCCCACTGATACCAAACACAGCAGGCATACCCCCAAAGCCTTAAAAGGTAACCAATGTGTTTTGATTTATACGGTTCCATCTATGTTGGTTGATGTATTTCAAATGGTATCATTGCAATCATTACTGCTGTTATTGCTTATTCATACTATACTGCTACTACTGTTCCATTATTTTCACTGCCAGTGTATGTCATAATATTGCCGCTCCGTTGTTACTGTCATGTTACTGTCTATATTCCGTTTGATTTTCTTTTGATTTTCTTTTGTTTTTTTCCCCTTGTTTTGGCCTTATTCTCTTCAAACGTATGCAAATTGGTTGCTTTTCTGCTTTTGTGCTTACGTCCCAAGCCCTTGAAAAGGACCGGTCGAAAGCTCGCGAGAAATAAAGGCTATATAGTGAACATACTGCAACGTCTTACCGTCACACCTATACATAAAGAAAATGCAGCAACCACAACATAGGAGGCTGAGCCCACTTCACCTTACATGTATATGTATATATATATATATATATATATTGTAATTGCTCCGCGTATTGGCAGTACTAGAAATAGCAATAATAATGTCACAATAGAGGAATGCATTAAATACCCATTTTAATTCAAAAATCCAAATTTTCGGGGCCTCCCCCTTCATCCCTAGCAATGGTGTCAAAAAAAGAAAAAAAAACTTCAAAAATGGCTAACCTTTGAAGCGATTGTCAGATTTTCCTCAAACTTTCACTGACGAGTTCTACTAATATTGCTGCACACACTGAGTCAATACATATGTCTATCAACATGATCAAGTTGAACTTGTCCTTTTTCCATTTAGCTTAAATCATGAAGCTATTCCCTTGTTGTTCTTGTTGTTGTCTCAAGCTGATTCAAGGATATTTTATTTTTATTGTGTTCTTGAATTGTTTACCGAAACTCGTCCTCCGATAATATGGATGCCTCGGCGATTTTCACAAATATTATACATTTTACCAATTCTTGTATGCCCAAAGATTCATGTCAATCCATTGTTGGTTGCGTATTACGTTGTGAAATATTTCGATTTTGTGATGAAGGGAAGCTACAGACACGTGCACCTGGTTTTCAAAAAAAAAAAAAGAGAGAAAAAATTGTATCAATGGTATAAACACTACTTAATAATTATTGATTTTCAAGTTTTTGGACACATCTGTACAGACTCTGGACGAGCTGATTAGACCGAGGATCTTCACCGATAAGGTATGGAAGCATGGTGCTACTGAGGTAGGCGAATCCAACCTGATTCCCCGGGTCTGCACAGCCGTGTTGTCCGCCGGCTCCTGGGTGCCCAAACATTGTCACTCCGTCCTACAAAAAGAAGGAAAATGCCAGGTCAGTTGACGTATCAAATCATAACTTGATCCTCGGGCATGAGTTCAGGTATGTAAAAAGAAGTGTGAAATTTATATAGGGTAACAAAATATAACCTTTTATAGCAAAGGAATGTTCACCTTTGAAATAGCTATCGTGATGTTATATAATAAATCCTTACTTTGACTCATCAAATAACAATAGCGAGGGTATCATGTACGAAAATCATTTAGGTCAGAATTAATTATGAGAGGGTTGTCAAAAAAAATAAAGCTGTGTAATTCAAACATTAGCCAATCAAGGTGCGGAAAAGCGGTGAAATTATGAACCGATATTGTGTGGAACGAGGTGTTTCGTTGAGGATTTGACTTGAAAAAGAAATAACATACTATAAAACTGTGGGAGTGTCATTGTGTTCAAATACAAAAACAGTTACAGTTAATCCTACCTTAGTGACCACCTATCTATATAGCTGCAGCCACCTTCCGTATACGACCATTAAAACTATTCCTTAGAGAAAAAAGTCAACGACCCTGGTTATAGCAGTCATCTGTCTATAACGGTCACTTTTCCGTGTCCCATGAGTGGCCGCTATAGACAGGTTTGATTTTATAAGCAACATGGATCATCTTTTACAGCAACATACCACAAATTGATCAATTTTCATCATCCCGCGACTGAAGGAGAGAGGAAGACCAAGAGTTCTGTCGACAGAGGGAGGCTCGAAATTCTGAAAATCGTCGATTCTCTCCTTCGACAGCAGAGTTCTGTTGGTAACTGGGTCTATGCCACCAGATGAAATTATTCCGTAGAGCTGAAAACAGAAGAACATCACATTATCTGGTTTAATCGGAAATAGACATATATATTTCATATATTCATTCTTCATTAATTCATTCATTTTCTATTTCTAATAGAAACATGTAAATATTTTACAGAAACATCATAATACATAATAAAGGATAAGGTTACAAAATTATACGGCAATACTGGATATTAAAAAAAAATATATATACATTAAAATTACTGGGTCAAATTTCCAGCTTGTTTACGAAATTTGTAAGTGCAAAACAGAGAAGTTTAAAGGGATAGTAAAATATTCATTAGGTGACAATTCAGCTTTTAAATTTTGTGACATATACTTAAAAATCACTATATGAAATGTTGAAAGCATAGGATTCTATAAATGGGGTTTAATATGGATAAGATATCAAATGATATAGTAAAACGATGCAGTCCTAATAGAAAGTGGGTCTCACCTTTGATAAGGATAACTTTGTTTTAGATATCTCATCAATTTCAAAAACATTTTTTTATCAAATAAACTTTGGATTCATACCTTAATTACTTCCTATTTGGCATTTTACACCATGGAAATAATCATATCCTATTTATACTGATCACTTTAGCATATTAAGTGCAGATAGCACCACGTTTTCTACATAGCCGTCATTTTTTTTTTTCATACGCACCTTTGCAAGGCCAGCCGCAGACCCGATACCGTTGGCTGAAGGCAATTCGATGGCTCTGTACGCGGGATCGTTAAAGACTCCAAACTGTCCAAAAGACACAAAGGTTTTTAATGCTCTCTTTTCTTTGTTATTGGGCTTTATTGGGGTCCTGCCGTCAGGCAGTTTGCCCCGTCAGATACGTATCATTTTGATGTAGGTGAAGCGAAGTGGGTGATTATGTTATAGGTGAAGTGGAAGATGTAATGACGAAAACAATTTTTAGGGGAGATCAAGTCCAAATATAAGTTAGTCTGATAAGGAAGAGTAAAATATTAAAATATTTTGATCGAAATCGGGGAAACATAAGGAAGTTATGACATTTTGAAGTTTCGCTATTTTTTTTTTTTTTTTTGGGGGGGGGGAACAGTTCTTGAGCAATCAATATGATTTTAATTGGAAAGTGAGCATGTCATCCCTTCACAAATTACCATGTAGTTTGTACATAAAATTTTGAAGTTTCCAGTTTTTTTCATTCAAACGCAATATGCCCGATACTGAAATCCTCGTATCTCTAACTGATCACTATTCTGAAGTTAATCAACCAGGAATAGCATCATGTTTCAGACTTCAATGACAGAAAAATTGAATTTTCGTCATTTCTTTTTGGTACACGATCAATGGAAAATTGTTAGGGTATAACGTGTTAGCTTATTCATTTGCATAGCCATATCCACTGTACAAGAACTGTTTGCAGAAATTAGCAAAGCTTCAAAATGTCAAATTGTTACGACCACAATCACTCTGAGAATGATCGCACAAAAGAAACCATCAACTAATGTTCAGGCGGTTTATTAACAGTGATATTGTGGGTACAGACTCGTAATCGGTTTTCACATCAGTACAATAACGATCAATACAAACAATTACAAATCGGTAATAGAATCACTTACGTGCATTACAGTCCAAAATTTGAAAGCAAGTAACCCTTTGACAGTGTCCAGATACGATGTTCGATGCACAGATGAATGATCCGCGATGCACCGATGAATGATACCTCAGACGTAAATCCAGAGGCGCAGGTTGTGATAATCCTCGTTATTAATCCGGGGTAAAATCCAAGTTATGTGTCCACAGCAAAACGTGTAGAATCCAGACGTTATGACGATCACGTTCAGTTGATGTGTTGAATAACGATTCACTTTATATTGTCCAGCAAGGAATCCAGCCCGTCACAGCTTTGCCGTAATAATGTCCGTTGACACTAAAATATGGAGTCTATCTCCAGCGTAGGCAAATTAATTCTCTGCAGGCAAAATGTCTCCCAGGCCTTATCTCCACAAACACAGTTTGTATAGCAGGTCAGCAGGTAACACAGGACTGACTATAACAAGTCGCTTCAGAGCCAGAAGTGACGTAACTCTCAGAGCAGAGGTGTTGGGTACTCTGCCTACTGCAGAATTTCTCCAGCTTATATACTATCCATTCACCCCTTTCTAGTACATTCTGTAATTCTCTCCAACCTGGGGCTACATACCTGAACATACTAGCAAGTCCAAATTCCAGGAATCCTGGATGACTCACTTCCTAATATGTGCATAACATCATTGCCAAAATTAACTACCAATCACATTGGGCTACAAGGGCAGTGCCTCACTCAGCCAGCACTTCCTAGAATTTTCTGGAATGGGTTAAATCATTCTAGATTGAGTGAGCTATAATGTATTTCCTGTCACATGCATACATGTACTGTAGCTACATAGTATACCATGTAGAAAATTCTCCACTGATCTGGTCAGTCTGTATGTACTATATCTATATCATATAGAATGTTCTCCATTAATCTGGTCTACCTGTGTACATACACATTAAACAACCATGCATACAGCCTTGATACATGTACATAACTACTTGTGTGTACATTTGTGACACCATCCCCCATGGGAAAAAGAAAGCCTTGCCGTAGCAAGGGTTTCTTTTACCTTCACAATTTCTCATTGTTATTTACAACGAATGTGAGGTAAAATCCAAATCAAGCAACCATAATCACATACTATCACAGGCCTTTTCAACAGCTACATTAATTCCATGTTCTTTTTTCATGGATACCAGTTACATTGATATTGCTTGGATTCTCGGAGCTTGTACAATCATGTCAAACTGTTTTGCATACATTAATGGATATGGTTAAGACATACACTGTAAGTGATATGCGGTGAAAACTTTTCACCCTTGAATTCTACTGTGCTATTCACTACCTATGTCACACCAACGGACTTTCCGTCATAGCACTCTTTCAACATGTTGACATGACACATTCTCTGTTCTTTGCATCTGTCTGGTGTACTGACTACATAGTTCACATCATTGAGTTTCTTTTTGACACAGTATGGGCCACTGAACTTGGCTTTCAGTGGTTCACCTTGTATGGGCAGCAATACAAGAACTTTGTCACCTGGTTTGAAGGTTCGGGCTTTGGCATTTTTGTCTGCCTTTCTCTTCATTGAATCTTGTGACACTCGTTCAAGTGTTCCCTAGCTACCTCACAAGCCTTTGAAAGCCTTTCACGAAACTTCGACACATAGTCAAGTAGGTGGACCTCATCATCCTCAGTCATGAATTTCTCTTTGATGAGCTTCAGTGGGCCCCTAACTTCATGACCGTACACCAACTCAAATGGGCCGAAACCCGTCGACTCATTTGGGGAGTCCCTCGTTGCGAACAGCAGGAAAGGGATGCCCTTATCCCAATCCTCGGGATACTCCTCACAAAATGCCCTAATCATTGTCTTTAGGGTCTGGTGGTAGCGCTCCAACGCACCTTGGGATTGGGGATGATAAGCTGACGACTTCAGCTGCTTCACACCCAAACGATACATCACCTCTTGTAATATGCCTGACATGAAATTTGACCCTTGGTCAGAATGCACTTCCTTTGGCAACCCATACCTAGTGAAAAACTGCACTAGAGCATCTACCACAGTCTTGGCAGTGATATTTCGCAATGGGATAGCCTCTGGAAACCGTGTAGACATATCCATGATTGTCAAGAGGTACTTATGACCCGACCTAGTCCTAGGCAAAGGTCCAACACAGTCAACTAGAACCCGACTGAATGGTTCTTCAAACGCAGGTATCGGAATCAATGGCGCCGGCTTCACTGAATGCTGTGGTTTACCAGCCACCTGACATGTGTGACAAGTCTTGCAAAACTCAGCCACATCCACATTCAACCCTGGCCAATAGAAATGCCTCATGATCCGATCCTTTGTCTTTCTGACGCCTACATGGCCGCCAACTGGTAACTCGTGAGCAATCCTCAAGATTTCACCGCGGTAACAGGGAGGGACAACTACTTGACGGACCACCGTCCAATCCTCATCAGCTGGCCTATGGGGAGGTCTCCACTTCCTCATCAAAATGCCATCTTTGACATAATAGCACTCAGCGACCTTTTCAGCCTCAGCCTCAGAACACGCCGTCTGAGACAAGCCTTTCAACTCAGAGTCTGCCTGCTGTGCTTCAACCAAGGAAGACTTGCTAAACAGCCCATCACTGTTAGCCTCGGAGCCTAATACAGCAACCCCATCATTCAAATCCTTGAAAAAGGTTTCTGCCAACCAAACACCGGAATTCTCCTCCACATCAACAGAATCCGCATCATCTTGAACAGCTCTACGAGCCTGAGACCTAGTTACAACACAATCTGGGAAAATCCCAGGAAACTCCTCCTGCAACTGCTCAGTTTCAGCAACCACCACTGGTTTATCTGAAACAACTGGAGACGCAACCACCTTATCCCCAGCCAAGTCATTCCCCAACAGGAAGTCAATGCCTGCCATGGGCAACTCAGGAACAACTCCAACAGTAACAGGACCAGAAACTAGGTCACACTTCAAAACCACTCTATACAGTGGTACTGACATATAACTGCCATCAACAGTCTGAATCAAGACTTTTGCATTAACTGCACTATCTGGTGGAAAAGTCATACCACCATCCACCATCAACGACTGAGAGGCCCCCGTATCCCGCAGGATAACTACTGGCTTACCTGCCTCACCAGAAGTACATGGGGTCACCTCACCATCAAACAAAAAGCTACGATAGCTCTCATCCACCTGCTTAGTCCTATCTTTGAATTTGGGAGATCGACTTTCAATGGCCTGTGTTTCACTGAAAGGGACACTATTTTCGGGTAGGACACTTTTTGACATGACAAATCCCATGTCCTTCTTTGTTTTGTTTTGCAACTTCCAACACTGTGACTTTACATGCCCTGTCTTGTTACAGTGAAAACATGTGATGACATTTGCACTTGTACTGGACCCTTTGTCAGATTGAGGCTTTGGTGCCGATGAAGTTTCAGAACTCGTGCCCTTTTCAGAAACAGCATTCTTTGGATTGCTCGACTGATTTTTGTCTCTCTTATTTCCAGAGAAATTCCTGAAAGGTGGTCTGTTATCATTTCTGTGGGTCAGCTCATACTCATCAGCCATCAAGGCTGCTTTATGCAAACTTGTCACTTTGTGATCATCCAAATGTGACCTCACACTGAAAGCAACACTCTTTTTGAATTCTTCCAAGAGAACAACCTCCCGTAGGTTATCAAAATCCTGATCCACTTTCAGGGATCTGTACCACCTATCAAACATCATTTCTTTTTCACGAGCAAACTCAACATGTGTCTGGCCTGGTTTGCGGTACGAATTTCTGAACTTATGTCTGTATGCCTCTGGCACCAACTCATAAGCATTCAACACTGCCTTCTTGACTGTAGCATAGTCACGTGATTGCTCTTCAGAGAGAGATGAGTACACATCAGCTGCTTTGCCGACAAACACACTTTGCAGGAGCAAGGGCCAAAATTCCTGTGGCCAGTTCAAACTGTTAGCCACCTTCTCAAATGACACAAAGTATGCATCAACTCTGTTTTCTTCAAACTTTGGCACCAATCGAATATTCTTTGCCAAATCAAATTCAGAGGGAGCCCTTTCATGATTTCCAACAGTCTGTGCATGAGCCAATTCCATCTCACGCAATTTCACTTGTTGCTCCATTTTCTTCTCTTCAATTTCAAGTTTCTTCATTTCAATTTCTCTTTGTTCTCTTTCCCTCTCTCTTTCTATTTCTAATCTCATCTTCTCTTTCTCCAGTTCCATTTCTTTCTCCTTCATTTGCAATTTAGCAAGCTCAAGCCGTGTTTGATCCGAAATTTGAGCTTGATCTGGAGAGTCAATTTCTTCTTTGAGCTCCATGTGACCAGCTACTAAGTCAAGAATCTCTGCCTTTCTTACACCTTGTGGAACATCAACATTTAAATGCTGTGCAATAGCAGTCAAATCACATTTGCGTAACCTTTGCAAATCTTTGAGGGACAAATCTGTCCTCTGAACAAATGCCTGAACATCCATTGTACTGATTGACATTGTCACATGTATTACACACAATGTACAATTGAACAATCAACTCACTGGTATTTTGTCTGTACCAATATTCTGGATTCCGGAACGTTCCAAATTCTAAGTTTTGGCTTTAAATTCATTTCCCGGACAAGCCCCCAATTTTGTTACGACCACAATCACTCTGAGAATGATCGCACAAAAGAAACCATCAACTAATGTTCAGGCGGTTTATTAACAGTGATATTGTGGGTACAGACTCGTAATCGGTTTTCACATCAGTACAATAACGATCAATACAAACAATTACAAATCGGTAATAGAATCACTTACGTGCATTACAGTCCAAAATTTGAAAGCAAGTAACCCTTTGACAGTGTCCAGATACGATGTTCGATGCACAGATGAATGATCCGCGATGCACCGATGAATGATACCTCAGACGTAAATCCAGAGGCGCAGGTTGTGATAATCCTCGTTATTAATCCGGGGTAAAATCCAAGTTATGTGTCCACAGCAAAACGTGTAGAATCCAGACGTTATGACGATCACGTTCAGTTGATGTGTTGAATAACGATTCACTTTATATTGTCCAGCAAGGAATCCAGCCCGTCACAGCTTTGCCGTAATAATGTCCGTTGACACTAAAATATGGAGTCTATCTCCAGCGTAGGCAAATTAATTCTCTGCAGGCAAAATGTCTCCCAGGCCTTATCTCCACAAACACAGTTTGTATAGCAGGTCAGCAGGTAACACAGGACTGACTATAACAAGTCGCTTCAGAGCCAGAAGTGACGTAACTCTCAGAGCAGAGGTGTTGGGTACTCTGCCTACTGCAGAATTTCTCCAGCTTATATACTATCCATTCACCCCTTTCTAGTACATTCTGTAATTCTCTCCAACCTGGGGCTACATACCTGAACATACTAGCAAGTCCAAATTCCAGGAATCCTGGATGACTCACTTCCTAATATGTGCATAACATCATTGCCAAAATTAACTACCAATCACATTGGGCTACAAGGGCAGTGCCTCACTCAGCCAGCACTTCCTAGAATTTTCTGGAATGGGTTAAATCATTCTAGATTGAGTGAGCTATAATGTATTTCCTGTCACATGCATACATGTACTGTAGCTACATAGTATACCATGTAGAAAATTCTCCACTGATCTGGTCAGCCTGTATGTACTATATCTATATCATATAGAATGTTCTCCATTAATCTGGTCTACCTGTGTACATACACATTAAACAACCATGCATACAGCCTTGATACATGTACATAACTACTTGTGTGTACATTTGTGACAAAATGACAAATGCTTATATGAAATGGTGTACAGAGAGTGTGTGTGAATGCAGACATCGTGGCATGCCTAAACCTCAAGGGCCCGAATTTTCCATGCAACACTTGGCGCTCCATTGTTTTTGTCCATGTTTTAAACCATGGTTTTATTTGTACCACCTTCGTGAATTCGGGCCCTAGAGTTTATATTCCATGCAAATGACTTTCTTCGTGTTTTTGAAGTTGAAGCTAAGAATATTCTCTTGTCGGTAGTTAAGCGCTATCAGTGATGATCATCATCTTAAATTAACCAAACAACAAAAGAAAACATCGAAGGACGTATTAAAAAACAATATAAATATAACATAATTAAAAAAAAACACACAATATAAATAGCAATACACTGCCCAGAAAAAGACGGATTTATGAACATGCAAAGTCGAGCAAATGAGAATTAGACATTGTACAAAACAGACATCTCAACTAATAGTAGCCCCCCCCCCCCAAAAAAAAAAAAATAATAATAAATAAATAAAAATGAATGTCGATAGAATCTGGTTCAACAAAAAAAATCTGACGAAAATGATTTTAAAAAAATACGAACTATGTAGATATTGTGGTGTATGTACGAATCAGTTCTTTGATAATTTAAGGAATAAGATAACACAACTTCCTGTATATAAAGAGAGATGGACGGGAGGGGTTGGGGTCGACCCACGTAAGGGGAACAAATATGGAGACTCGGGAGTGATGGACTTAGCTGGTATAGGGCTTTTTTGTATTGCGACATAATTATGACCAGATCTGTAACAATATTGCAGTGCGATCTCACATCGATTTTTCTAAACAGAAAAAAAAAGTCGAGGGTGTGACAAAGAGCGGGGCAAAGAACGCTTGTATACAAATTTCACATCCTCGACCTTTGCTACATTGTGTGTGTGTGTATGTGTGTGTGTGTGTGTGTGTGAGTGTGTCTGTGTGTGTGTGCGTGTGTGTGTGTGTGTGTGTGTGTGTGTGTGTTTGTAGGGGGAGGATGTTCATGTATACGTACATCTGCCATTTCATTCACATTGTCCAGGATTTCTCCAATGGCGTTCGAGTTTATCATATGAAGTATAGTTTGTCTTCCAGCCGAGGTCTGTATACTGTCCAGGAATTGTACGAATATCGGGCGACGGTCCACAAGAAGACGGGCTACACGGTGGTTGCTTTCGAATGGAAGACCGACGTGGAAATCTATGCCTAAAAGAAAAATAAATTTAAACATCATTAGCCAGAAAAAAAAGAAAAAAAATGTGCATGTGTTCGTGCGAGAGGGTGCTTGTATGCTTGTGAAGGCATATAGACATTGCACTTTTAAACGCCAAGGATTAAAAAAAAAAAAAAAAAGTTTGAACAGTGAATGAGTCTTGACCAAGGACTTGATTATAGGTATGAAATGCAATCACCTTTACGCACGTGTACTGCACATTGGTAAATTTGGCGCTAATAGCAGCGGGAAATCAAGAAAGACCATTTCCATCAAGGAGATATAAATATGATATTATGAGTTACTGTAGGAGTGGGTACTTATTGGGAATAATAACAGACTTTCCGTTATGATACACTCAACTGGCTGCAAAGAACGCAAATCCCCCCCCCCCCCTCTCTCTCTATCAAATATCGTTTTAATTTCTTTCTCTTTCAACCACTGTTTACCGTCCCTCGCCCTCATTTCTTCGGTTACAGTTCGTGATTCCGAAGGTTCGTTATTCCGAAAATGAAATAAGATTCGTGAAGCCGAAAACGAAATAAAGATTCAAGATTCAAGATTCAAGATAATTTATTGTCATGCATAAAATATACATAAAATTTGTTTTCGGACATACATAAAGATAGAGGTGCATAAATGAAGAATATAAATCATGAAATAACTTCACATGAGTTTTGTACCATACATACATAAAATACATACATTTAATACAAAAAAAAAAAAAAAAAAAAAAAAAACTAAAATATAACAGGCAGTGTGACGTATTGCAAATGCTCCATAATGTTATCATATTTGTATTTTGTTGAAAAGTTCTCTTAATTCTTTTCCTTCTTTCCTTTCCTGTGTATGTTCCAGTAACAAATACTATATATAATAGATTAAAAATATTTCATCACAAAATCTAAAACATTCAATTCAGTCGTAGGTCATAGGGTTGGCAAGACATGCAGCTCAAAACTTCCCAGGTGTACTGTTGGCTCATCCACAATTACACTGCTGCTGTTTACAAATTTGTGTACAATTATCTTGCAATGAGTCAAAAATATGTAACAATTCAACATAACTAATGAACGATACAATTGTCATCAAGTGCACACATACTGGACTTTCACACCACAAATACATCGCACAAAGGGTAGTTAAGCTCAACACATACAGTACATGTAGATATGTCAGAGCCCTACTTGGGCCAAGTCATCTGACACTAGTCTTAAAATACGACTCATGGATCATGAATCATTAAAACAATTCACATATTTTAAACATATGACATGTACTATAAATAACAAAAAACATAACCTCATCTATTAAATCTGCTATTGAAAGCTTTACATGCTGCGATCAGAAATGACCGTCTGAACCTCTCCGTCTTAACTTTTGAAAGTCTAATTCTACCTGATCTGTTTTACAGTCACCTCATCATAAAACGGATGTGATTCATCTTTCATTACAATATCAAGTCTAAACACAAAAACAGATTGTACAATATCCTCTAAATGTTGCACAAACATTCCTATAATTTTACTGGCTTGTGATACAACCCTTGTCAATTTAAACTTATTTATCTCTGTTAAACAACAAAACCATGCTACTGATGAGAAGCACATAACAAACTGTATTACACTTTAATAAAACAAAACAAATGTTTAACTCTTCACATTAAATGACCTGAGTTTTCTAAGGAAATACAATCGCTGATTTCCTTTTGACTGAATTTTCTTAGTATTTGCATCCCACCTAAGTTTATCGTCTATAAATGTTCCAAGGTATTTGTACTCTGACACCTGTTCTATGGTATCTCCCCCAATGGAAATCCTGTCATGATTGTTTTGACCAGTTTTACCAAAATCAAAAATCACCTCTTTAGTTTTTCTGGTGTTTAAAATCAGTGATGTTTGTTCACACCATTCCACAAACTTGTCAACACTTCTCCTGTAAACTGATTCTTCATTGTTACTTATCAACCCTACAATACATGTGTCATCTGCGTACATTGTATTTCACAATATGACAAAATGGACTTACTGAACTATCACTTATTAAGAGAGTGAACAAAATGGGTGAGAGCACACATCCTTGTGGTGCCCCAACATTCAGTGTTCTATTATCATACTGTATTTGTAAACAGCAGCAATTACACTGCTGCTGTTTACAAATTTGTGTACAATTATTTTGCAATGAGTCAAAAATATGTAACAATTCAACATAACTAACGAACAATACAATTGTCATCAAGTGCACACATACTGGACTTTCACACCACAAATACATCAACACATGCGGTACATGTAAATAGGTCAGAGCCCTGCTTGGGCCGAATCATCTAGCACTTGTCTTAAAATACGACTCGTGAATCATGAATCATTAAAACAGTTCACATATTCTAAACATATGACATGTACTATAAATAACAAAAAATAACCTCATCTGTTAAATCTGCTATTGAAAGCTTTACATGCTGCGATCAGAAATGACCGTCTGAACCTCTCCGTCTTTACTTTTGGAAGTCTAATTCTACCTGATCTGTTTACAGTCACCTCATCATGAAGCGGATGTGATTCATCTTTCATTACAATATCAAGTCTAGACACAAGAGCAGATTGTACAATATCCTCTAGATGTTGCACAGGCATTCCTATGATTTTACTGGCTTGTGATACAACCCTTGTCAATTTGGACTTATTTTTCTCTGTTAAACAACTAAACCATGCTACTGATGAGAAGCACATGACAGACTGTATTACACTTTGATAAAACAAAACAAGTGTTTGACTCTTCACATCAAATGACCTGAGTTTTCTAAGGAAATACAATCGCTGGTTTCCTTTTGACTGAATTTTCTTAGTATTTGCATCCCACCTAAGTTTATCGTCTATAAATGTTCCAAGGTATTTATACTCTGACACCTGCTCTATGGTATCTCCCCCAATGGAAATCCTGTCATAATTGTTTTGACCAGTTTTACCAAAATCAAAAATCATCTCTTTAGTTTTCCTGGTGTTTAAAATCAGTGATGTTTGTTCACACCATTCCACAAACTTGTCAACACTTCTCCTGTAAACTGTTTCTTCATTGTTACGTATCAATCCTACAATACATGTGTCATCTGCGTATTTCACAATATGACAAGATGGACTTACTGGGCTATCACTTGTTAAGAGAGTGAACAAAATGGGTGAGAGCACACATCCTTGTGGTGCCCCAACATTCAGTGTTCTATTATCGGAAACTACCTCCCCTAGGCGTACTCTTTGCGACCTGTCGGTCATGAAATCTCCTATCCACAGAGACAGATATGGGTTAACCTTCATGACATTATGTAACTTTCCAGTTAACAACTGTGGTACAATGGTATTAAGGTATTAAAGTACCTAAGGTATTAAAGTACCTAAGGTATTAAAGTACCTAATTCCGAAGATTTGTAAGTATAAGTACTTTTTTTATTTTCGGACTAACAAACCTCCGGCACAACGAATTTTTTTGTGTGTGTAATTTTGGGAGAAACGTACCTAATACGGAAATACGATCCTTTATACTTGAGTTTCATATTCAGAAACCTTCGGCATAACGATAACGAACCTTATTTGACTTTCCGATTAACTCTATAAAGCCCAAGCTATTTTGACCCCTTCCAGGCCCAAGGGGGGCACATTGTGCCCCCCCCCCCCCCGCTATATAACTTCTTTATTATATGATGTATGACCGTCATATTTGGCACATGGATAGAGCAACTCATACTCTACATGACCCAACATTTGAAATTTCTCAAGGTCATTCACTGAGGGCGCTATTTACCAAAATATAAAGAAATACATAGGAAATACGCTGAAATCATGTTTTTTTCTTTGCATTTCTTTATCCCCAGCATATATGTTTTTATTTCATATCAATCATTTTAATATTTACCACAAAGGAAAAGCAAGTCAACCTTTACTATTTGTCATGGTTGAAATTTCTCAAGGTCAACATATGGGGGCGCTATTCACTACAATATAAAGAAATATATGAAACCTATGATATATTGCTTGGAATGAATACATATATTGGTATCACATTTCATATTTCCAAAATATTGAAATTTTGAGTTTGCAGATTTATAATATGAGAAACAAATGATATTACAGGTAAAGCTTGTGTAAAGATAACACAAAATAAAAGGGTAGTCTTTGGAAAATGCTGCATTTTCCATTATTTCTATTATATCCATTGTTTGATGCCTATGTCATATAAAAATAAAGGAAATAATAAGAAAACCATTTCAGAGTAAATCACAACCATAATTACTTCACCATTTGGTCCTTTGGCAAATTACAGCCAAGAAAACTCCCATTTCATCAGTTATTATTGTTAACTGAAATTGGAACAGAAAATCATGCAAAATCTGACGAACATGGTTGTCAGTTTACGGTTGCCATGGCAACCAGCAATTTCGGACATAGCTAAATTATATATCAAAATGTTTGCAATAAGATTTTAGGAAAAGTCACCAAATTTGGTTGAAATCGGGTAAAGGGTGTAGGAGTGGCAAACGAAAATATGGTAGGGGGGCACAATGTTCCCCCCCCCCCCTCCTTGGGCTTTATAGGGTTAACGAACCTTCTGAACAACGCCTCAAATGTATGGAAAAACGAACCCCTTTTTTTCGGATTAATGAACCTTTAAATTGTCCTAATGAGAATTTGTGTGTTTCGGAATATTGAACATTTGGAATGACGAAATTTATTTCATTTTCCAATCAACGAACTTTCGGAATAACCAATATAAAACATCTCGTCCATCGTCTCTTAAAAAGAAATCACTTTGACTGACTGGACATATTATTAATGGACATTACCGAAAGGCTCTGCTATCTCCTCTTTGAAAAACTGTCCCAGAGTTCGATGTTGAGGGTCAACTCGCCGCAAAAGCTCATTGGCTAGTGGTCCAAATGTGAAACCATGGTAACCATGGGTGTGGCCATCATACTCCCATCGTGGCTCTGTTTTTGCCATGAGTTCACCCGCCTTGGCAACGTCTTGTAGCAAGTCCAGGCTCAAACCAGGTGGTGCGGATATAAAAAGCCCCGCCTTGGAAGGGTAAGTAAAACTATATGTGTCAATCACATACCATACATGCCATTTTATGAGAATAATTCACGTAAGAATGGATACAATCGATAGGATGTTATAGCACGATAAATACAATCTACATTGTAAAATTTAGCGTCATTCTCAATTGCACATTCTTTTAAGTTTGTTTGCGAATGTGTGTTTAAAAAACAAATATAATGTACTCGTTTGCACATCATTTTTCAGTACAATTTTAACTTACAAATTCAATTGCCATCAGATTTTTATAAATCTTTCAATGTTGTTTCTATAGAATTTAACTCTTACTTACCACACCAACTTTTAAATGTTTCAAAAATTTCCCTTTGAGAGATCTTTACCTTAAAAGGATGGTATAGTATTGGTTGGCGTGAGATTTCAGCTTTTAACTTCTTCTTTTTTTTTGCGAGATACTTAGAAACCACGTGAAAAAATGTTGAAAAGCATACCATTTTAAGAGGAATACAAACTTTATTTGATGAAAATTGGTTTTGAAGTGGCTGAGACATCCAAAGACAAAGTAAAACAAAGCAATCCTAATAAAAGGTGGGTCCTGGATTGTTGTGTTTTTTTTGTTTTTTTTTTTGGATATATCAGCAATTTCAAAACCAACTTACATTCAATAAACTTTGAATTCTTCTTAGAATGATATATTTTCTTCCTATTTCACGAGAGGTTTCTCATCATCGCCAAAAAAAAAAAAAAAAATCGTCATAAAAAAGTAGAAAATATCAAGCCCCATCCCAACCAAAACTGTACAATCCCTCTAAGCAGACACTTAAGGTTTCAGTATAGAAAAGTTTAATAACCTTATGCTCCATCATGTCTTTGACGGTAATCTTCTCTTTGCCTTTCTGTGCGAATTCCGGCCAGTAGTGGGCGACTGGTTTGTTGTAGTCAAGCAAACCTCGATCTACAAGCATGGCGATGCACACTGATGCAACTCCTACATCGGGGGAAAGTAATCATTACAATCCAGGAAATAAGGCTTGAAGTATTAATCTCATTATTATTATTATTATTATTATTATTATTACTATCATTATTATTATTATTATTATTATTATTATTATTATTATTATTATTATTACTATTATTATTTATAGTGCGCTTTTCCCACAAGGCCCAAAGCGCTTACAATCAATTCAAAACATGTACGACAGTATGTGTAATAATTGGATAAATGTTACAGCTACGAACTAGTTGCTAGTAAAAAGATGTGTTTTCAAGGCTTTTTTGAAAACACTGACTGATGGAGACTGTCTAACGGTAAGTGGTAAATTGTTCCAGTGCTTTGAAGCAGACACAGTAAATGTCCTATCACCGGCTAAGGTGCGAGTAACAGAGTATGTGAGACGAAGCGAATCAGTAGATGACCTCAAATTTCTAGTAGGTGTATATGAAGTCAAACAGGCGTCTTGATATTTCGGAGCTTGATTGTTGAGGATTTTATAGACAAACAAAACTAGTTTGAAAATTATCCGTTGCTTCAAAGGAAGCCAGTACAACGACTTCAGAAGTGGCTGAGATGGGTAGTCCCTAGAAACCTGAAACACTAGTCGGGCTGCCAATTTTGAAGTCGCTGCACACGACTTTACTCGTTAGGGGACATAGCCAGTGATTAAATGAAGGCAAATTGAAAACAACATGCTTACTTAAAAAAATAAACAAACAAACAAACAAACAAACAAAACAAAACAAAACAGAAGTACAGTATGGGGGCCGCAGATTGTGTGTGTGCGGGGGGGGGGGGGTGGTAGTGGGCTTGGGGGTATCCCAAAACCTGAAAAAAAAAATTACAACCCATGAGCACTGTACGAACTCCACCATTTTCTGTTCCCCGGCAAGGAGGGAAGGGGATGGAAATGGGCAAGGGCTTTGTTTCTTGACCCCACGAGGTTCAGTAAGTTTTCCATTCTCTCCGTCCCTCCCTCCTCTTCGTTTCTGCAATGTAGAACATTCTGCAGCTCCACCCCTGACTTAAAGGAGATAAGGGCCGGAGTGAGCTAACTGATATTGAGAGTCATCAAAGTGGGAATAAGAATGGCTTTGCGTAAACTAAGTTCACCTTGATGTTGTGAAATCCACCCCCCCCCCCACCTCCCATCTCCAGACTTTGCCTGTGTAGAACGACTCTGCACCCTAAATAATCAGTATATGACAGCGAATTTAAAAGCAAACATACCTTGTTGATAAAAATGACCTTTCCTTCTCAAAGTGGAACCCCAAACTGGCTTATTAGAATATATTGTGTATAATGAAAGTACCTTATGCATACAGGTCACGGGGAATACTATTTCTACTATTCTTAAATTCCTTTCTGTTTTTCTTGCTACACAAGTAAGAACACAAACACCTGACATCGCCTTATCATTAATTGTGTCGTTTCACGTCTGTCTTTGTGCTATAGTGATAAATCTCACCGCAGTATATTTTCGACTAAGCTTCTTCCCATTTCTGTGGCAAGTCACAGGTTTACCACAATCATCATGTATGAAACTGTAACGTGTGCAATAATTTTAAAAAACAATGGAATTTACCTTTCGTTGATGAGAAGAAAATGGAGATGGTATCTTGTCGCCATTTCTGCTTGCTCTCATAATCCGCGAATCCACCCCAAATGTCGACGACTTTCTTCCCCCGATGATAGGCAGCAAATGCCGCTCCTCCTGTACGGGGATCTCGACCACTCTCAAAGTTCGCTCTGTATAAAAGATTTAATTCATTCGAGATTATTTGAATCATTAAAGATCAACTATACGGAATATGATCAACGCCTTTCTGTTCCTCATTCATTCACATGCCTACATTTCAGTGTGTGCTTCCTTGTGCTTTTAATTATTTCTTCTACTGCACATGCTGATCTTTTCTCCTTTCTCTTGGGTGTATAGCTGCTGAAGTCTAATGCTAAGGGGCATATTATTATCTTTATTGGAGTGTACTTTTATAGGATCAGGATGAAAAGAGTTGATTCAGTCCGTTCTTGTTCCTGACACGGTATCAGATCATTTCACAGCCCCTTTTAGCCCTTGGAAGCTGTCAACTAATCTGACTTGAAATATTCATAGATTCAGATCGGGATAGTTCTCAACATTCTGGTACTTTCAAGAAGTAAGCAGATAATTGTAAATTTAATATTTTTTTTAATATTTCTTTTTATGCTTTGAGTTTATACAGCATTCTACATGACAGTAACCTCCAATATTATTTTGAATAGAACTCAACTTTTTTTATTCATTTCTTTGAGAGATGTCAGCTTTCGTGCTTTAATATTTACAATGAGAAAGCACCTTTTGTAGGCTTTGCTTCATCGTTTCACAGTGGAACAAACAGATCTGCCTTTGGTTTGTGTTGACGGTTAGATGAATTTTAAAAATACGTAATGATCTCATTGAACCTGATGCTCATTTCAAACAGGAAGCCAGATGAATAACTTTTAAAGACGACTTACCTGAAAGCCTCTAGGACATCTTCAAATCCAGGAGCTACATATCCCCCTGTGATGACAGGTGGTGGAGTCTGAAAGAACCTTGGCAGGAACACCACCAAGATGGCTGTCACACCCATAAGGGCAGCATTCTTCATAAGCGCCATGATTGCAGTATTACTTGGCAGTTTAACTTCACTCCAAGAATAATGTGAGTCAGTATACGATCAAAAACAAGAACGGAGTGTCAAGCCCACCGTTGTGTTACCGTCCGATCAAAGAACAGGCTATTTGCACTACACCAGACACCAGATAAGTAGAACTTGTCTAAAATATTAACCTGGCAAACACTGCACTTTGGACCTTACTCCGACTGAGAAATGAAGTACTTGCACTGCGTTATGCGCAATCTTGTCGCTTTTTTCTGTGATTTTTCAGCAAAGATAATATATACCATGAATTGCACCGTCCGTGACTGTCATTACCATCACTATAAATGAGAAAATGAGTGTGTGTGTGTGTGTGTGTGTATGCATAATTACAGCATAATTTTGAAAACTTCCTGACCAGACTGGCAACGATAGTGACATAGAATAATTTCTACTTTAATCTGTTTTTTTTTTTCTGGAATGGGGTGGGTGGTAATAATGCCTACAAAATGGCCCTAATGAAACATTGTACAGGAGCAAAAGTCCATCATGGGACACTTGATCTTGAGATCTATGAATCCAGACTAGATGAACTGATAACAAAATAGAATTTGTATATCGTGTAGTACGTGATTGAGTTCTCGGCAAACACCGTGCATGTCTGACGTACTTTGCAAATATGGGAGACATTGTGTGTGTGTGTGTGTAAATGTGTGTGTGTGTAAATGTGTGTGTGTGTGTGTGTGTGCGTGTGTGTGTGTGTATGTGTGCCCTGTGTGTGTGTGTGTGTGTTAGAGTGCGTCTGTCCATAATATAATCCGTACTCTTCCAGTACCACTGAAAGCTAGAAAGAGCACAGAAAACAGCTGCTCACTATGTTATCTGAAACTAGAAGATCTATTATACGGCTTTGTAATAATGGCTGGTCTCTAAGCCGAAATGGAATCAACTGCACATGCGTCGTCTGCATCACAATAGGCTTTAATAAACACCATGTCCTTTAGAATACACAGAATACACCATCAGCTGGTCAGGATATATCCTCCTCACTTCATACTCTAAGCTTTATCCATCAGCTGGAGAGTATTATACTCGAACCAGCTGGTGTCCGCGAAACTGCATTATACAACCCAAGCATGCACTATGTTGCGGCACATTTTGGTAAATTACACATTTTGGTAAATTACCAAAATGTGCCACAGCGCCCCCACGTGTGACAAGGTGTGACAAGGCCTTAACATGGTTACGGGTAAAAAGGATTTGCGTGCGCACCTCCGGGCGACTACGGGTGAGATACGTGCCAGGTACTGTTACATGCAGGTCATCTGCGGGGACCTCCGGGTAGTAAAAATTGTTCTTCGCAAGTCGCACGCAAGGCTTGCCCGGAAAGATGTGACACGGCACCTTTCCGGGCAAGCTACGCGGGCTTGTTGCTAGTAAGGATTTTTCAGCACGCAGGAAATTTTCTGCGGGCGGACAAGAATGTTTACGAGCTTCGCACTTGTGTCTTATTTGTTAGACGCGTGCTACTTACCTTCTACTTGCGTGTATTCCATTTGACCTGCGCGAGAACTTCGAAACCGATCAGTTTTCTGTTACGAGCGACTTACGGGTACTGCGAAATACGTGCGATGGAGTTGTCTGCAAGGTGCTACCCGGAGCTCTCCGCAGTTGGTCCTCACCTGACAGTACCTAGCGCGTATCTCGCCTGTACTTGCCCGGAGGTGTGCACGCAAGTCCGATTTACCCACAGCTAAGTTTACAGCATGACCAAAACTTTTTCCGGGTGAGTCGTGGGAATTGCCCGCAGAGGTACACGCAGAACGTCAGATAGGAGGCCCTTAGCGGCAGCAACTCGCAGGCAACTCCCACGCATGACTGTAATTCGAAGTCCCCGTATGCGGCCAAATTAATGACATACTGTGGTACTTCTGCCATTCCTTCAGAGGAATTCCTTCACTGAGTTATCAGCCCCACGCACCTGGCACGCAGGTCACACAGCATACCCGCAGGAAAAAGGATTCGCAATAGCTTACTCGAGCCTTCAGCTCGGGTGAGCTAAATTAGTGTCTTGCCTGTCTTTACTGCAGGACCATTTTATCACCTTAACTCCTTGACCGTAGTATAAATCTCAAGCCCATCGATGGGTTTTTAGTTCAGTTACCAAAATGTGCAGATTGTCCAAAATGTGCAGGCAAATCCACTTTTAACTGCACATTTTGGTAACAGTTGATCCCGTCAGGTATAGGTGCACTATCGGCGCATTTTGGTAAATTACCAAAATGTGCAGTTACCAAAATGTGCCGTAGCATAGTGACGGCACATTTTGGTAACTTGCACATTTTGGTGCTTTACCAAAATGTGCCCTAACACACCCTGCCTATAATCACATACACTCTCCACATCACATGACATCATGTTCCCCGCGTTTTAACTCCTCACTGATTGGCCTCTATACATAATACTGAAAACTTGTTAAAGGGATCGTACAGTTGTGGTTGAGGCCTAATTTCAGGTTTCTAACATTTTTTTGGTGAAATAATGAGAAACTTCTTATGAAATATGAAAGAGCAGGTAATTCTATGAGGAATTCAACATTTATTTGATGAAAATTGGTTTTGAAATGGCTGAGATATCCAAAAAAGAGCGATTCTGATAAAGTGTGGGACCACACACGATTGCTTTGTTTTACTTTGTTTTTGGATGTTTCAGTCATTCCAACCCCGATTTTCATCAAATAAACTTTGAATTCCTCTTAAAATGGTATCCTCTGTACTATGTCATAAGTGTTTTCTTGGTATCTCGCAAAAAGTTTAAAGTCCAATTCTCATCTCTACCAATACTGTACCATCCCTTTAAACTCACCCAACGGTGCCCAAGCTTACACAACTATTTTACATAACAATATTATCATTAATATTCAGTTTCAATTTCAGTTCATAGGATAGATTCATAGATCCCTAGATCAAGGATCAAATGATGGACCTTTTTTTTTTCTCATGCAATGTTTGATTAGGGGCATAATGCATAGGTGTAATTGCCCCCCCCCCCCCCGAAATCGAAGATTAGAATAGTAATAGTATTTTATATATGCCTCTATCTTTGTCAGTCTGGCCAGGAAGTAGCTTGTTTGTTTGTTTGTTTGTTTGTTTGTTTGTTGCTTGTTTGTTCTTCCGTTTACATCTGAGAAGATGGCTGGATAGACACACACACACACACACACACATATATATATATATATGTATATATATGTATATATATATTATGTATATGTAAATATATATAATTATATATGTATATATATATATATACATACATACATATATATATACATATATGTATATATATATATATTCTCATTAATGATAATAATGGTAAATTGAAATGACATCATAGACAGTGCAATTCATGGTAAATATTCTTTGCTGAAAAAAAAAATCACAGAAAGAAAAAGCGACAAGAATGCGCATGATGCAGCAAATAGATCTTTTCTCAGTTTGAGTAAGGTCCAAAGTGCATACTTTGCTAGTGGAGATTCGTCCTGCTCCAAGACACCCTCTGAGCAGATTTTTTTTTTTTTTTTTGCTATATATAATGCATGTTATGCTAGGTAAATATTTAAGACAAGTTCTGCTGTGTCTTGTGAAGTGCAAACTGCCTGTTCTTTGATCGAACGATAACACAGCGGTGGGCCTGACACTCCGTTCTGGTTCTTGGTTGTATACTGACTCACAATTCTTGGAGTGAAGTTAAAACTGACAAGTCATTGTAATCTGGTAACTCCTTGCTGTAATCATGGGGCTGATGAAGAATGCTGCAATTATGGGTGTGACAGCCATCTTGGTGGTGTTCCTGCCAAGGTTCTTTCAGACTCCACCACCTGTCATCACATGGGGATATGTAGCTCCTGGATTCGAAGACGTCCTAGAGGCTTTTAGGTGAGTCGTTGTTAAAAGTTTATTCATCTGTCTTCCTGTTCAAAAAGGGCATCAAGTTCAATGAGATTATAATGTGTTTTAAAAAGCATCTAACTATTAAGGCAAAGCAAAGGCAGATTATTTGTTCCACTGCGAAACGATGATTAAGCAAAATCTACAACACGTCAGGTGCTTTCTCATCGTATACATTAACGCATTAAACTGACTAAAACTAAGAAATAAAAAAAAATAAGTTGAGTTCCGTTCAAAATAGTATTGGAGGTAATATGTAGAGTGTTATACTGTAAGCATTTTAGAAAGACATTTAAAAAAAAAGATAACAAGATCCAAAGTTATACCTGCCTACTTCTTGAAAATACCAGCATGTAGTTCTTAATCTGGAACTATGAATAATTAACAGCTTTGAAGTGCTTACATGATAGAATGGCGCTGTGAAATGATCTGAAATGGTGAATGTAAGGGACAACGGGATAAATCAACCTTTTTTATTTCATTCTGATCCTATAAAATTCCACTCCAATCAAGATAATGCAGTGCAACGTGCCTCCTATAGCATCGACTCTTGGCAGCTACACTATAAAGAGAAAGGAGAAAGGATGAGCGTGTAGGTAAAGTATAAGAGATCGCTAAAAGCACAAACAACGACAAGGAAGTATCAGGAACGGAAACATTGATATGTAAATGAATAAGGAACAGATAGTTCCGGACTTTATTTCGTAGTTGATCCTTCATTCAAATTATAATCTTCAAAAAGAATTAACTCTTGTTCTATCTTTGACACAGAGTAAACTTTGAGAGTGGTCGAGATCCCCGTACAGGAGGAGCGGCATTTGCCGCCTATCATCGGGGGAAGAAAGTCGTCGACATTTGGGGTGGATTCGCAGATTATGAGAGCAAGCAGAAATGGCGGCAAGACACTATCTCTATTTTCTTCTCCTCAACGAAAGGTGAATTCCATCTTTGTTTTTTGTTCTTATTACTTTAATTATTGTAAACGTCAGTTTTAAGCACGATGATTATGGTAAACCTGTCTTCAAAATTGCTAACAGAAATGAGAAGAAGCTTGGTCGAAAATACTCCCACGAGATTTATCAACACAATGACAGACGTGAAACAACACAAATGATCAGATGCTCTTGTTCTTACTTGTGTAGCAAGGTATTGGAGCAGGAAATTTAGATAGAGTAGAAAAAACAATCATGTTGAACCACACACGCATTCTAATTTGAATAAGAGAGTAGTATCGTTCTCACAGTCACACAGGCAAAGTCCGAAGATGGAACGGGGGGCGGGGGTCGCCTCGACGTCTCTTGCTGCGGATGGAGTGATTTGGCAACATACCAATTTCTTATTATTCTGGCAGAATTTCACAACTTTAAGATGAACTTATTGTTACGCAAAGCTATTGATTTACCATAAACATTCATAATTCTCACGGAGTATTTTAAGTTAGTTCTCTCCGGCCTTTTGTCTCAACTTTGTCAGGGGTGGAGGTGCGGCCCCAACTGACTCCCATTTAAAACTGTACCTCTGGACTGTTATTTATTTATTTATTTATTTATTTTTAGGTAAGCGTGGAGTTTTCAGTTTGCCTTCATTTTAGTCACTGGATTAATCCTCTATCAATAATCAAGGAGATTATTACTACAAGCCTTATTTCCCGTATTGTATCTATCGTTCCATTCTTTACCTCGATGTAGGAGTTGCGTCAGTGTGCATTGCCATGCTTGTTGATCGAGGTTTGCTGGACTACAACAAACCAGTGGCCCACTACTGGCCTGAATTCGCACAGAAGGGCAAAGAGAAGATTACCGTCAAACACATGATGGAGCATAAGGTCATTAAACTGTTTTTTGATAAGGAAACTTGAACGGCCTGGTTATATGGTAAAAAGACTTTTAAAAAATGAAAGGGAAATTCCTAACGCATCTATAACTTAGTCTGATAAGTAAGAGTAAAATTCACTTGAAACAACAGTGACTGATTGATAGAAATCTGAGAGTAAGGTGAAATTATGTACAAAAGAGTACATTAAAATGTAACCCGGCGCGGGGAGCTGTAGCATAGTAATGGGGTCGCTGCTGCGGTTAATTAAAATGTTAATTTATTTTTGAAACAAACTTTAACAAACAAACTTAAAAGAATGTGCAATTGAGAAATGACACTAAATTTTACAATGTAGATAGTAATTTACGAAGTGCTATTACATCTTAATGATGGAATCCATTCTTACGTGAATCACTTTTACATATTGGCATGTATGATACATGTATGTGATTGGCAATTGATTGCAAGTAGTTTTACGTACTGTTTTAAGGCGGGGCTTGCTGTATCCGCACCACCTGGTTTGAGCCTGGAGTTGCTACAAGACGTTGCCAAGGCGGGTGAGCTCATGGCCAGAACAGAGCCACAATGGAAGTATGATGGCCACACCCATGGTTACCATGCTTTCACATTTGGACCACTAACCAATGAGCTTTTGCGGCGAGTTGACCCTCAACATCGAACTCTTGGACAGTTTTTCAAAGAGGAGATAGCAGAGCCTTTCGGTAATGTCAATTAAATACATGTTCAGTTAGTCAAATTGAGTTCTTATTCAGAAAAGTTACGAAATGGTTTATCTTAATTCAGAAGGTTCGTTGATTGGAAAATGAAAGAAGGTTCGTTATTCCGAAGGTCCGTTTTTCCGAAACACAATCTCAATAGGTGTATTTAGATGGTCATTAATCCGAAAATGAAAAAAAGAAATTGTTAATACGAAAATGAAATAAGGTTCGTTATCGTTATTCCGAAGGTTTGTAAATCTGAAATAATGAAATAAGGGTCGTAATTCCCCCCATTGAGTATATTTACCCGAAAATGAAATAAGGTTCGCTGTTCTGAAGGTTTGTTAATCCGAAAATGACAAGAGGGTGCCTTCTAACGAACCTTCGGACGAACTAACCTATTTCATTTTCCGGATTAACGATCATTTGGAATGATGAACCTTCAGAATAACGAACTGTATAAACCTAAAAGTGAGGCGAGGAACGGTAGACAGTGTTAAAAAGAGGAAGAAAATAAAATGATTAAGTGACATAAAGAAAGGAGAGGAAGAGAGAGGGAGAAATTTGTGTGATTTTTTTTTTTAACGCTAGCTTGGTGTATCATAATAATCAAGTCCTCAGGACTCATTTACTGTTCAAACTTCAATCTCTGTTTTGTTGTAATCCTTGGCATTTAAAACTACAATGTCTATATGCCTATACAAGCACCCTCTCGCACGAACACATGCACAATTATTGTTTGCTAATATTACAGTGTTTAAATCTATTTCCCTTTAGGTATAGATTTCCACATCGGTCTTCCATTCGAAAGCAACCACCGCGTCGCCCGCCTTCTCGTAGACCATCGCCCGGTATTGCTGCAATTCCTAGACAGTATACAGACTTCGGATGGAAGACAAGTTCTAAAGCACATGATAGCCACCAACTCCTTGGGAGAAATACTGGACAATTTGAATGAAATGGCAGATGTATGTATACATGAACATCCTCGCCCTCCCCCCTCCACACACACACACACACACACACACACACACACACACACACACACACAATGTAGCAAAGTTCGAGGATGCAGTTTGTATACAAGCGTTCTTGCCCCGCTCTTTGTTACACCCTTGACTTTTTCCTGTTCAAAAAAACTCGATGTGAGATCGTACTGCAATATTGTTATATATTATCTGGGCCCCGTTGCTAGAAACTTTGCGTTTAAACGCAACTTCCAACTGATTGTCACTGGCCAATCAAAATCATTGTTGCATGCATGTCTCCTTATCAGGGCAGACCCTGAGCCAATCAGAATGGTTGTTTCAAAATTAGCAATTATTTGCAATTGATTGCAACTTTCTTGCAACGGGGCCCTGGGCCCTGTTTTATGAAGAGTTAAAATTGATTATATAATTGATTTCAACTGTAAGTCTATGGCAGCCTGTGTGGTAAGGAAATTTAAAATCGATTTCATCTTTTGATAAAACGGGGCCCAGGTCATATTATGTCGCAATACAAAAAAGCCTCCGACTGGATTGCCCTATACTTGTACCAGCTAACTCCATCACTCCCGAGTCTCCATATTATTTGTTCCACTTACGTCCTTCCCCCACCCCCCCCCCCCCCGCATCTCTCTTTATATACAGGACGTTGTTTTATCTTAATTCCTCAAATTATCAAAGAACTGTTTCGTACACACGACAATATAATACATAATTCGTATTTTCCCATTTCCGTAAGATTTTTGTTGAACCAGGTAATGTATTATTGACATTCATTTTTTTTTTTTTTTTTGGGGGGGGGGGCTATTAAGAGTTAAGAGTTGAGATGTCTGCTCTGTCTATTTGCTCTGCATGTTCATCAATACATTTCGGTACGTCTTTTACTGGGCAGTGTATTGCATTTTCTATTGTGTTTTTATACGTCTTTCAGTGTTTTCCTTTGTTGTTTGGTTAATTTAAGATGATGATCAGAAGAGAACATTCTTAGCGTCAACTTAAAAAAAACGCCACGAAAGTCATTTGCATAGAATATAAACTACAATGTGTGGATGTTTAGTCATGCCAGAATGTATATGCAATCACTCTCTGTATACCATTGCATTATAAGCGTTGATATAAGGCAGTCCTGTCCGACACGTGTGGACACGTAATTTATATTTGGATATGAATACTGCACTCTACCTGTATAATGCAGAAGAAAAAATGGGAACACACCCCACACCCGGTATGATTATGTGTGTACACACGCATGTACTATACGTATAATTATCTGTATTTGTGTGAGTATGCATGACTGTCAGAGAAATGATCATTAATAACACATTGCTTATGAGCAATTACCCGAAAATGGAAAAATATAAACTAAAACTAAGGTAATAAACGTAAACCAGACTAAGCAATACGCTGATATCATAATCACCCCTTAATATTGTTTTTATCATTACATCTTCAACTTCACCTTACATAATGCACTTTACTTCACTACGTAAACATCAAAATGATACGTATCTGTTGGGGAAAATTGGCTGACGGCAGGACCCAAACATTGCCAAATAAAATCTAATAACAAAGAAAAGAGAGCATTAAAAACCTTTGTGTCTTTTGGACAGTTCGGAGTCTTTAACGATCCCGCGTACAGAGCCATCGAATTGCCCTCAGCCAACGGTATCGGGTCTGCGGCTGGACTTGCAAAGGTGTGTATGATGGCGGCAATGCGGAAAAGGTGGTGCAGTCTGCACTCTGTCGAGATCTTTAAAGGAGATGGCTAGTTTACTGATCAGTGGGAATCAGTGGGAATGCTGGGGGATGATTGTTCCCATTCTTGTGGGATTCATTTAAGAGTACATTATATATCTATTGTTGTGTGAAAATTATTTGCTTCAGAACGGTCTCATATTCAAGTAATGTGTAGTTTAATGCCCCGTCACTGTACAGGCATGCTAGCCTGGAAACATTAAACTGCACATTATTTGAATATGAGACCATTCTGAAGCAAATAATTTTCACACAACAATAGATATATAATGTACTCTTAAATGAATCCCACAGGAATCGAAACAATCATCCCCCAGCATTCCCACTGATTCCCACTGATCAGTTACTAGCCATCCCCTTTAAAACTAATTCATAGGTACACTGGAATTCATGCTAAAGTGACCAGTATGAATAGGATAATCCTGTTCATAGTGTAAAGTGCCACATAGGAAGTAATTACCTTACAACATGAGAGATTGCACAATTTTACCGAAGGATTTTCGGCTACCTTACAATTTCTGTAAGCGGGGAAAAAATGTAGAAAAAATGTAAAAAAAAAAATAGAAAGAGCTGTTTTCGGTTTTATTATTCCTCTGATGTATAACAATTCACTGATAAATGGATGAAAGTAATTGCATAAAACGTTCAAATTCTATATCCTTTTTATTTTGTAAGATTTTCATTTAACAATAATGTAATTTGTTTATTAATCTGTTTTTCCTTTCTTTTGATTATAGAAATTATGTTATATTGCTATAAGCTATTGGATATACGCAGTGTAAATTAATACTTATTACCATTATCGCTATGATTTAGTATCATTATCACTATAATCATTATTTCTTCATCCTTATACTCTTTTCACAAAGCAGTGGCGCAATTCAGAGGGTAATCGTTAATATGTCAAAAGCAAAGATAACTTGCACCTCCAAGTGACTAAACACACCATCATGAAAAGTAAAGTGATATTATGATGATTAATCGTTGTCTCATTTTAACGCAATTGTTGCGTCCTTCATTTTCTGCCTAATATTTAGTATTTCAAACTTCTCTATTTTGCACCTACAAATTACTTAAACAAGATGGAAAATTTGATCCAGTAACGTTAATGTATTACCTTGTATGTCAATTTCCGGTTTTAAATGAAATGATGTGATGTCCTTCTGTTTTCAGCTCTACGGAATAATTTCATCTGGTGGCATAGACCCAGTTACTAACAGAACTCTGCTGTCGAAGGAGAGAATCGACGATTTTCTGAATTTCGAGCCTCCTTCTGTCGACAGAACTCTTGGTCTTCCTCTCTCCTTCAGTCGCGGGATGATGAAAATTGATCAATTTGTGGTATGTTGCTGTAAAAGATGATCCATGTTGCTCATAAAATCAAACCTGTCTATAGCGGTCACTCATGGGACACGAAAGAGTGACCGTTAGAGACAGATGACTGCTATAACCAGGGTCGTTGGCTTTTGTCTCTAAGGAATAGTTTTAATGGTCGTATACGGAAGGTGGCCGCTATAATTAGGTGGTCGCTAAGGCAGGTTTGACTGTAACTGGTTTCGCATCTGAACACAATGACACTATACCACAGTTTTATATAAGTGATTTCTTTTACAAGTCAAGTCCTTAACGATACACCTCGTTCCACACAATACCGGATCATATTTTCTCCTCTTTTCTGCAACTTGATTGGCTAATGTTTAAATTACACAGCTTAATTTTTTTATAACCCTCTCACAAACAATTCTGCCTTAAATGATATCGTACATGATACCCTCGCTATTTTTATTTGATGAGTCAAAATAATGATATATAACATTACGATAACTACTTCAAAGGTGAACATTCCTTTGCTATAAAAAGGTTAAATTGTGTAATTACCCTATATAGATTTCACACTTCGTTTTACATAACTGAACTCATGCCCGAGGATCAAATTATGATTTGATACGTAAACTGACCTGGCATTCTCCTTCTTTTTGTAGGACGGAGTGACAATGTTTGGGCACCCAGGAGCTGGCGGACAACACGGTTGTGCAGACCCGAGGCATCAGGTTGGATTCGCCTACCTCAGTAGCACCATGCTTCAATATCTTGTCGGTGAAGATCCTCGGTCTAATCAGCTCGTCCAGAGTCTGTACAGATGTGTCCAAAAGCTTGAAAGTCATTAACTTTTGAGGGGGTTTTACTTTTAGAAAAATAATGTTCCTCTCTCTTTTTTGAATATCGGAGATGGTGTTTGTACCAATTCCCTTCATCATATTTATCGAAATATTTTACAACGTAATACGCAACCAACAGTAGATTGACATGAATCTTTAGGCATACAAGAATTTGTAAGAAGTATAATATTTGTGAAAATTACCAAGGCATCCATATATTGGAGGAGGAATTCGGTAAATAATTATATAAAACGGTAAAAATGAATCATTGAATCAGTTTGAGACAATAACAACAACGGAATTACTTCGTGATTACAGCTTAATGGTTTAAAGGACATTTTCAACTTGATAAACATGTGCATTGAATGTGTGCAGCAATGTTATGATGTAGAACACATCAGTGAAAGATTGAGGAGAAATTGGAAGTTCCGTTCAAAATTTTTGAAGTTGTAGTGCCATCATCGCTGGATAAGAAGACTATTCTACAGCTTGTGATTTCACATGGGTACAACTATACAGAAAAGATTTCTAACTTTCCTCAAACTTTTACTCTGTTTAACTGATATTATTGAATTCACTCAATCTGCAGTAAATTAAGATGATTTTTTTTTCTTTAAATGACAATAGAATGCAAACAAGAAGGAGAATTTATTAAGTAGTAGTAAAAAAAATACATAAAATATTGGTAAATAGAGTAGGCTTAAGTATAATACGTCTAGAGAAAATCTATCTGAAAATCTCCATATTCAATGAATCATGAATGGTGTTTTGTAGTTATATGCCACTTCCATAAATCACATTATTGTATTATTAGAGAACTATAATAATACTGTAGAATAAGGAAACTGTAACTTAGAAGGTAAGGATAAGATATCGGTTCGAAATAAAGTAGATATCGGTCAGGCTTCGTCTTGTTTTCCTGTACTTAATACGTTAATTCCCTACACTGCCCTAAGAGTGCATGCTACCACAGTGGTATTACATCATCTAAATCGGAGAGGGTTTCACCGTTTCTAGCTACTCGGAGACAAATGCACATACGCCATGTTCACAGAGTGCCCATTTTACACGTCTACGATGAGTGATAGTATTAGGCGTCATTCGCAATAACGTAACAGTAACGTGGCCCCGCAATTTAACGTGCTTTTCGCTTTCCTTTACTCTTGCAAATTGGATTGGCGGAAGGTAGCATCCGACATGACACTCTTCTAACAAAATGACGCCACGCTTTTTCAGAATGGGATTGTGTACCACGGAAATGTGCATGTACGTATCAATATGTATATCTATACATGCGTAATATGTATGTACATGTATGTAAGACCCAAAATTGTCTTCTCCCCACTCCTCACTTCTCTCAGTAAATGTCCTTGCAGTGCATTATGACGCAGGACGCACTGGTTTATTGGGAAAGTGGTCAGTCCCCACTGACCCATTCCACCCACCTCTATGTGCCCCTCTGTTTTAGACTACTGGCTAAACACTTGACCATACATTCCATTGTGCTGACGACCACTACAACAGAGTAGTGACTTCATTCATAAAATCTCATGACCAAATATGGTGTTAGAACTTCCCCTTCCCAAATTTGGATTGCCCTTCTTAGAAATATCTAACATATGTATTAGTGAATAATAATCTCCTCCTTCATATTATGCAAAGTACCAAACATAATATATTCACAAGTTTAAGTATAAAAATCCCTGTAAAACTGTGTTCTTAGTTCTTGTTCAGCCCGACCACTGGTTCTGCCAGTCCTCTTGCCACCCGGCAGAGGGTTCATCAGCGATACACTCCAGCCCCGATTGGGAGCACAACATGGAGTGCCAAGTGGTTATATTGAGATTGTACTTTCACCAAGTTTCTGTATTGCGACAAATAAAATATACATTCTGGCTGAACTAGACTTCATTCGCGTCTCTTCATCATCATTATCATTGTGTCATCGTAAATGCTACTTAAAGGGAAGATAAACCCCAAGAACAATGTGGATTGAGTGAAAGCAGCAACATTAGTAGAACACATCAGTGAAAGTTTGAAGAAAATCGGACAATCGATGCAAAAGTTATGAATTTTTAAAGTTTTGATGTTGGAACCGCTGGATGAGGAGACTACTAGAGGTTATGACGTATGAGTGGACAACAATACCAAGAAAATATAAAGAAAATTCTGCAAAAATCCATTTTTTCATGAAAATTACAAATTCCATGAACTTGATATTGATATATGTTAAGGGTAGCAATTATTCCCCCTCCTTTCTGAAAGCGGTTTGTCCATTGTTTTTTCATAATTCTAGAAAAGTGAATTTTTGTTGAATTTCCTTTATAGTTTCTTTGTATTGTTGTCCACTCATACGTCATATCCTCTAGTAGTCTCCTCATCCAGCGGTTCCAACACCAAAACTTTAAAAATTCATAACTTTTGCATCGATTGTCCGATTTTCCTCAAACTTTCACTGATGTGTTCTACTAATGTTGCTGCTTTCACTCAATCCACATTGTTCTTGGGGTTTATCTTCCCTTTAACTGTTATACGTTAGTAACACCCAGCGAAGTGTTACATTCTGGTGACAACGATACAGTAACACTCGACCACGAGTCCATGCTTACCACAACAATCGATCTAGAATAAAGAGTGTTACATGTATGATAGATAATACATAAATAAATAAATAAATAAATAAATAAATATATATATAAATATATATACGCACATATATATGTATATATAAATATATATATATATATATATATTATATATATGGTGATATGTATACACATATACATACATGTGTGTGTGTGTGTGTGTGTGTGTGTGTGCGTGTCAGTGTGAGCCTTCTTACAGCGTGATTTTTCTGGAGTAAGCCTGCTCAGTCGGCAGCTCGTCTGCCTCACGATCCAAGGAACGATTCCCGAGTCCCACTGAGCAATTGTGTGTAATCATACTGTATCCTCTTGTAACAGGCAAAAAGCTCTGTCCCTCGGATAGGGCCTAAAATGAAGGTCCTATGTGTGAGAGAGTCGCAAACCATGCATGTAAAAAATCCCTCCTCATGTATTCATCACAATCAAAGAGCAGGGTGTTTACCCGGGTGAAGTGGCCCCACCTTACATCCAACTGGACCCCCATGGAAGACCAGCTAGTGCAACTTAATATGGGCTATATAGCCATCTTCTCTGATGTAAACGAAAAAAAAAACAAACAAACAAACAAACGACTTCCTGGCCAGACTGACAAAGATAGAGGCATGTATAGAATAATTACTATTTTAATCTCCGATTTCGGGGGGGGGGGGAAGTATACCTATGCAGTATGCCCCTAATCAAACATTGCATGAGAAGAAAAAAAGTCCATCATTCTATCCTTGATCTAGGGATCTATGAATCTATCCTATGAACTGAAACTGAATATGCATGATAGTGTTATTATGTAGAAAAAAGTGTGTAAGCTTGGGTAAGTTTAAAAAGTTTTCAGTGTTATAGAGGCCAATCAGTGAGGAGTGAAAACGCGGGAACATGATGTCATGACGGGGTGATGTGTAGAGTGTATGTGATTATAGGCAAGGTGCATGGGTTGTCAATTATTGCAGTTTCGCGGACATGAGCTGGTTTGAGTATACAATAGCCTAATACTCTCCAGCTGATGGATAGAGCTTGGATTATGAAGTGGGGAAGATGTATCCTGACCAGCTGATGGTGTATTCTGTGTATTCTAAAGGACATGATGCTTATTATTGTAATGGAGATGATGCATGTGCAATTGATTCCACTCGTGTCTGGAGACCAGCCATTATTACAAAGCCGATGTAGATCTTCTAGTTCAGGTAACATAACGAGCAGCTGTTTTCTGTATATACTCTTTCTAGCCTTCAGTGTCACTGGAGTACGGATTATATCATTATAGACTGACGCACTCCAACACACACACACACACACACACATATTATATGTATAAATATATATATATATATATATATATATATATATATATATATGTATACACTTAGCAAAAAAAAAAGAAGGTAAACACTTCTTCGAGTTCATCTTTCTCATAGACTATTTGGCTAATAATAGTGTTTTATACATTATATTAAAGGTAATTCAATTGGCTATAAACCTAATAGGTCAATAAAAAGGGGAAACTTTACGCATGAGTGAACACATCCGTTTCCCTCTTCCAAGGCACAAAAGTAAAAATTGCAAAAAGTGGACAAGTTGTTATTCAAGCGTGTATGCTGTTCCATATAACAATGAGAACAAAAAACAGATTCAACACAATAAAAATGCAAATCAATATGCAAAACTCAACATAATGATCTCTGAATGTCTCTGTGTCCCTCCAAAGATAAAGAAAGGCAAACACTGATGGAAGAAATTGAAGAATCTTCTGTCAAATCCATAATCACGATAATCAAAAGACATAAGAGAAAAAGTAATGGTAACAAAGAAGGTTAAATTTGAAGCGTTATTCCAAATTTAGAAAATTTGATATAATATTTGGTTCCTATATTTTTTTCATGCTTTCTTAAATTCCTTAAGCTACGGTCACAAATGTTCGTACGAACGATGTGTTCGTACGAATGTCACTGTTCGTACGAATTCTGGAGTTCGTAGAGATTCGTAGATGGGCACAGATTCTTACGGCCTTCTTACGAATTTCGTACGAACGCTGTTTAATTCGCAAGAACAAATTGTGTACCTACGCCCTACGAGTCCCTTACGAACACCTTACAAACTCGAAGAGTTTTTCGTAAGAACGCCGTACGAATCTCTGTTCGTAAGGCATTCTTACGAAAGACGTAAGAGTCCTCTATGAACCACTTAAGGCGTTCTTACAATCATCGTAAGAATTTAAGGCTTCAAGAATTGTCTCTCGACCCTGCAAAATCTTGCGTAGTTGTCACGATGTTTGTACGACGCCTTACGAGGAGAGGGTTTCGTACGAAGTTAATTTAAAAAAAAAAATCTTGGACAAGACCATCGACCAGGCTACGAACTTACGAACTGTCTACGAACGGTCTACGAACGCTGGTTTCGTGCGGCCTTCTTAAGAAGATCTTACGAAATTGTCTACAAATCGTTCGTATGGCGTTCGTAGCAGTTCTTAATGGTATTTGTGACCGAGCCTTTAAGTAAAAGGTGAAATGAAGAAATTCCGTCGATTTTATCACCTTTGCGGCTTACTTCTTATATCATTTAAAGTTTGAATTGATAGAAAATTCTTATGTTCCACGTTCAGTTTCCCCACTATGCTTTTGTTTTAGAATATAAAGAGAAACGAGGGAATGGAAACCAATTTCTGCTATTTCATTCATGTCTCTCATTGCGTGAAATTGGTATTTTGTTATTATTCCTATCTTGGAGGGCATTTGCAAATGAATTTCAATATGTCGATTTTTGCAATTTTTACTTTTCCGCCTTGGAGGACAAAAATGAGTATGTCCACTCATGCGTAAAGTTTCTCGTTGTATTGACCTACCAGGTTGATAGCCAATTAAATAATCTTTGATATGGTATATAATACAATGATTTTCATCAAAATTTTCTATGAAAAATATTAATTGGAAAAAGTGTTTACTTTCTTTCTTTTTTTTTTGCTGAGTGTATATATATATATATATATATATATATATATATATACGTATGAAGAGTTTGTTCGCAAAAACCGATAAGTCCATTTTTGAAGATATTGAAGTACGGTCTCTGTCATAAAGTACAAAATAATAACTTTAAAACGATATATTGGTCCCTACATTATAAAGGTACATTTTTGAAGTTATGGTCAATAGAAGCAAAAATTGTCTTATTATTCTCTTTATTTTTCTTGACCTTTAATCGCAATTATTATCCATACAGAGGATCTTTAGAGCCCAAATACAAGTGTTATTGTGTCGACGCACCTCATAACCTCCGACCAACTTAGAAAGGTTGTTGAACTCGACCAATATTTTTTGCCGAGGCGACCAATATTTAAAATATTGGACGGCAAGAGGGGGATTCCCCAAAGTTTTTATAAACTGCACCGTAATTGGTTGAGATATACGAGATGACCCAAAATATGAGGTAAAAGACGTCTGTGATTGGTCAATTACGAATTAACTAATGATGTCGTTTTTCTAAGATTCTATGTTTATACAAGCAAATTTCATATATTAATTAGTTAAAATTGTACATCAAATACATAGATCACTATTTTATCTGGGAATGAAGTAGATTAACTTGCACTGAAGAGTGTACCATACCCCATGTCAGGATCAAGTACAGTAGGAGACCATACAGCACTCAGAGACAGAAAGGGTAAGTGAAAATATTCTTTGCTAAAATCCTCTGTATAGGATAATAATGATGATATTGGATGTCCTATTTTCAGTTATTACAAGGAAATATTGGACTCGCTAAGCAAAATATTGGACTCGTCTTCGACTCGTCCAATATTTGTACATAGCTCGTCCAATATTTCCTTGTATTAACCTCAAGGCCATCCAATATTATATAAATATCTCCATTTGGCAAATATGGACTTCAAACTCTTCATATATATATATTACATTCCCATTAATGATAACAATGGTAACTTGTAATGACAATCACAGACAGTAAATATTCTTTGCTGAAAAAATCACAGAAAAAAAAGTGACAAGAATGCGCATGATACTTCTTTTCTCATTCTAGTAAGGTCCAAAGTGCATGGTTTGCTAATGGAGCTTCGTCCTGTTCCAAGGTACCCTCTGGGCAGATTTTTTTTTTTTTTTTTGCTATATATACACATGTATGTTATACCAGGTAAATATTTAGACAAGTTCTACTGTGTCTGGTGAAGTGCAAATTGCCTGTTCTTTGATCGAACGATAACACAGCGGTGGGCCTGACACTCCGTTCTGGTTCTTGATTGGTATACTGACTCGCAATTCTTGGAGTGAAGTCAAAACTGCCAAGTCACTGTAATCTGGTAACTCCTTGCTGTTATCATGGCGCTGGTGAAGAATGCTGCCCTCATGGGTGTGACAGCCATCTTGGTGGTGTTCCTGCCAAGATTCTTTCAGACTCCACCACCTGTCATCGCAGAGGGTTATGTAGCTCCTGGATTCGAAGACGTCCTAGAGGCTTTCAAGTGAGTCGTCGTTAAAGTGTATTCATTTTGCTTCCTGTTCAAAAAGACCATATTCACTCGGATTATACAAGTACCTAAACACCGATCTACCAGTCACTGCAAACCAAATGCATAATACATTATGTATTTTGTTCCACTGTCAAACGATAAAGGAAAGTCTACAGCAGGTGCTTTCTCATCGTAAATATTACAGCATGGAAACTTGATATCTTTCAGAGAAATGGGGGAAAAGTTGAGTTTGATTCTAAATAGTATCGGAGATTATGTAGTGCGCTGTGTATACTGTATATAAGCATAGAAATAAATTAAAAATAATCTAAATTTATACCTGCCTCCTTCTTGAAAATAGCAGTGTATTGAGAGCTATCTCGATCTAGAACAAAAAAAAAAAAAAATATTTGATGACAGATTAATTAAGAGCTTTCAAGGGCTAAAAGGGGTTTTGAAATGATCTGAAACCGTGTCAGGAACAATAACGTCTTTTCGTCCTGATCCTATAAAAGTCTGCTCCAATCAAGATGATGCAGGGCAACGTACCTCCTAGCATCGACTTTTAGCAGCTTCACTATAAAGAACAAGGAGAAAGGATCAGCGTGTAGTTATAAGAGATCTCTAAAAGCACAAGCAACGACAAGGAAGCATCAGACACGGAAACACAGTTATGTAAATGGATAAGGAATAGATAGTTCTAGACTTTATTTCGTAGATGATCTTTCATTCAAATTATAATCTTCAAAAAGAATTAACTCTTGTTCTATCTTTGACACAGAGCAAACTTTGAGAGTGGTCGAGATCCCCGTACAGGAGGATCGGCATTTGCTGCCTATCATCGGGGAAAGAAAGTCGTCGACATTTGGGGTGGATTCGCAGATTATGAGAGCAAGCAGAAATGGCGAAAAGACACTATCTCCATTTTCTTCTCATCAACGAAAGGTTAATTTCTAAAGTCATTTTACACGTTACAGTTTCATACATGTGGTTTACCTGTCTTCAAACTTGCTACAGAAATGGGCAGAATCTCGGTCGACAATACCCCCGGGAGATTCATGAACACAATGAGAGACGTCGAACGACACAAATGATCAGAATGTTCGTGTTCTTACTTGTGTATTAAGGTATTGCAGCAGGAAATTTAGATAGAGTAAAAAAAAAATATACTCCCCGTGACCCTCGTTGTGTAAGGTATGTTCATTATACACAATCATGTTGAGCCATACACGTATTCTAATTCGAATAAGAGAGTGGTATCGTTTTCACACACAGGCAAAGTCCTGAAAAGGAACGGGGGGGGGGGGGGGGGGGGAGGTCGACCCGACGTCTCTTGCTGCGGATGGAGTGATTTGGCAACATACCAATTTCTTATTATTCTGACAGAAAATCACAACTTTAAGGTGAACTTATTTACGCAAAACTATTAATTTTCCATGCACATTGATAATTCTCAGGGAGTATAAGTTAGTTCACTCCGGCCTTTTCAACTTTGTCAGGGGTGGAGCTGCGGCCCCTTACTCCCAGTTAAAACTGCGCCTGTGGTCTGGTATTTGTGGTAATATTTTTTTGGTGGTGTTTTTTTTTTTTTAATAGGTAAGCGTGGAGTTTGCCTTCATTTAGTCACTGGACATGTCCTCTAGCAAAAATCAACGAGATTAGTACTTCAAGCCTTATTTCCCGGATTGTAATTATTTCTTTCTCCCGATGTAGGAGTTGCATCAGTGTGCATTGCCATGCTAGTAGATCGAGGTTTGCTGGACTACAACAAACCAGTGGCCTTCTATTGGCCGGAATTCGCACAGAAGGGCAAAGAGAAGGTTACCGTCAAAGACATGATGGAGCATAAGGTCATTAATTTTTTTTATAAGGAAACTTGAACGGTATGGTTACAAGTAATCAATGGTAAAAATACTTTAAAAAATCTGAAAGGGAGGACGACTAAGCGTAAAATTCATTTGAAACAACAGTGACCGATTGATAAGGTAAGATGAAGTTATGTACAAACGAGTACATTAAAATGTTAATTTGTTTTTGAAACACACATTCACAAACAACTTAATAGAATGTGCCATTGAAAATGGCACTAATTTTACAATGTAGATAGTATTTATCGACGTGCTATTACATCTTAATGATGGAATCCATTCTTACGTGAATCGCTTTCACATTAATGGCATGTATGATACATGTATGTGATTGACACGTAATTGCAAGTAGTTTTACTTACCCTTTTAAGGCGGGACTTGCCGTATCCGCACCACCTGGTTTGAGCCTTGAGTTGCTACAAGACGTTGCCAAGGCGGGAGAACTCATGGCAAGAACAGGGCCACAGTGGGAGTATGATGGCCACACCCATGGTTACCATGGTTTCACATTTGGACCACTAGCCAATGAGCTTTTGCGGAGAGTTGACCCTCAACATCGAACTCTGGGACAATTTTTCAAGGAGGAGATAGCAGAGCCTTTCGGTAATGTCGATTAATAGCACGTTCAGTCAGTCAAATTGATTTCTTATTCAGAAAAGGGACTAAAATGGTTTAGCTTCATTCCGGAGGTTCGTTGACTGGAAAATGAAAGAAAGTTCGTTATTCCGAAGGTCCGTTGAATCTGAAATAATGAAATAAGGGTCGTAATTCACCCCATGAAGTATTTCAACCAGAAAATGAAATAAGGTTTGCTGTTCTAAAGGTGTGTCTATTCGAAAATGAAAAGAAAGGTCCGTACTTACGAAACATCGGACTGACGACCCTATTTCATTTTCCGGATTTATGATCATTTGGAATGATGAACAATCAGAATAACGAACTGTCTAAATCTAAAAATGAGGGCGAGGAACGGTAGACAGTGGTAACAAGAGAAAGAAAATGAAATGATCGCGTGAGACACGTTAAGGAGAGGGGGAGGACTTTGTGTGATTTTTTTTTTTTTTAACGCTAGCTTGGTGTGTATATATGTCATAACGGAAAATCTTAATTCCCAGTAAAAACTAAATCCTACGGTAACTCATAAAATCATATTTAAATCTCCTTGACAAAAATGGTCTTTCGTGATTTCCCTCTGCTACTGGCGCCAAATTTACCAATGTGCAGTTCACATGCGTAAAGGTGATTACGTTTCATACCTACAATGTATCACGCTTGATCACGCCTATGAGCAAGTCCTCAGGACTCATTCACTGTTCAAACTTTAATAATCTCTGTTTTGTAATCTTTAACATTTAAAAGTGCAATGTCTATATGCCTTCACAAGCATACAAGCACCCTCTCGCACGAATATATGCACAATTTTTTGCTAATATTACAGTGTTTAAATCTATTTCCTTTCAGGCATAGATTTCCACATCGGTCTTCCATTGGAAAGCAACCACCGCGTCGCCCGCCTTCTCGTGGACCGTCGCCCGGTATTACTGCAACTCCTAGACAATATACAGACTTCGGATGGAAGACAAGTTCTAAAGCACATGATAGCCACCAACGCCTTTGGAGAAATGCTGGACAATTTGAATGAAATGGCAGATGTACGTATACGTGAACATCCACGCCCCCCCCCCCCCCCACACACACACACATACACACAATGTAGCAAAGGTCGAGGATGTGAAGTTTGTCTACAAGCGTTCTTTGCCCCGCTCTTCACCACACCTTCTACTTTTTTTTTCAGAAAACTCAACGTGAGATCGTACTGCAATATTTTCACAGATCTGGTCATAATTATTATGTTGTTGAAACAGGTAATGTTCTATTGGCATTCATTTTTTTTTTATTGTTGGTGGGGGACTATTATTAGTTGAAAAGTCTATCCTGTGTTACTAAATGTCTAATTTTCATTTGCTCTGCATGTTCATTAATACGTCTTGTTCTGGGCAGTGAACTGCTGTAATGATTTTTTTTTTTTTTTTTTGGTTATATACATGTAGGTTTTCCCCGCCCAATTTCATCATATTTGCATTCGAATTCATGAAAAGGCGTTCAAATTCAAGCGATTTTGGTCACTGCTCTACTCTTACGGTTCATTTTAATTCTTTGAGTATTGAATTTAATTTCATGTCATTCCTTTTATATTTCATGTCATTCAATGTAGAGAGAAATTCATTGAATTTAACGACTCAAAGTTGGAATTCAATTTCGGGCAAGCTGGAGAGACATTCAAATTCGTGCCAAATACCGGTTTCAATTTTATTTGTAGGAACACAACTTCGCACTTCGAACGTTCAACTTCGATTAACATACACAACTTCTACGGGCCTTTTTTCACTGTCATACAATCGGATGATACAATTTCATTTTCATTTCAAAGTCTATCTTAATTGCATTTGATGTATTTCTTTCCTGTCGACCTTTCTGTCACTTTCAAGTCATCCCCAACAGTGTATGTAACTTTTAGGAACTGGCCATATTCCAGAATATTCTAGGGGTCCTATATATACGTCCAAATCCATAATGATCCATTTTGATTTCATTCCTTAGTTTCCCGTGTCCATAATTATCGATCATAAGTTGCCGCAATTGGATCAGCTGTAGATAGACCCATAATACACCGAAGGGTCATATCGCAAGTTTTGCTGGCTGTCATGCTAGAGTCACACACGACCGGATTTCGTACCGAGTCCATAAGGAATTAAAACCGTATCGATCCGGTTTGAGCCGTAGAGACCCGCATTGACCTGCATTGTAACCCGTGTCAATTCCTGATGGATTCCGGGGGCCACGATACCGCGGTGATTTATTATTTTTTTCATGTTCAAAATCTTCTCACGGATTTCAATTCCGTGTTGATATCCGAATTGACCCGGTTCGAACAACACTGACTCGCATCGACCCGCTGCAACGAGCAGCGTAAAACCGTATGGACCTTTGCCGTTCACCGCATTGCCTTCATGGAACTGATGATGACAAGGTTTACATCGGGGTCGGTACGGGTCGAAGCGGGTTGATACAGGTCAGATATAGGGGTCAAAAAGGATTCAGTTAAGGACTTAAAGCGGAATTTTATACGGTTCGATACGGGTCAATATACGGGATTCTACGGCTCGACTCGGGTCGATACGGTTTTATTTCCTTATGGACCCAGTTCGAAATCCTGCCGTGTGTGTTACTTTATATAGAAATAAAATAATTTTGAATTGAATTGAATTGAATTGAACTGAATTGAATTGAACTGTGGCATAAATTACCCTCCATTCTGGGGCTAATCCGGCTCATTTTCATCCGAATCAAATTTTGTGACTCGGCCGTGTGTGAATCTTATCGCATGAAGGTCATGCTTCATCCACCATTATTCTGTCCGTATTTGAGATGTTCACGCATACTCTGCATTGTAGCAACGGCTAAAATCGTGTATGAATAAAGTGTAAATGCATGTTTTTTAAAGTGAGGTCATGCGAGTTATTTAGTATGAGTCAAAATCACATTTCAAGGTATATCAAATTTGCATATTCAAACAGCTGAGTAAATACAAAGAATAAAAGCAACAACGAAAAAAAAACTGCCCATACTTTTTAGTTGTTTGCCTTGTCGTGAATTTGAATTCCGTAAACCTCTCCACGGACGTACTGATTCGAATTTGAATGCACTGCACTTGCATTTTTCAATTTGAATGCCCTTTTCACACCCTTGTGTGAGAAACTCATGAAATGGCGTGCTGATGAAATTAAATTGAATGAGCTAGTTACCTTTTTGAACGTCGATCTTGGTGATCATTCAAATTCACACGAACTTGAATGACCGCATCGTTATATCGAATGCGAATCTGATGAAATTAAGCTTGAAAACATACTATTATACGTCTTTCAAAATGTTCCTTTGTTGTTGCTTGATGAATTATGTATGACGATGATCATCACTGATACCGCTTAGCTTTCTACAAGGGAATGATCTTAGCGTTAACTTCACAAACACTAAGAAATTCGCATTAAATATAAACCATAAAGGGGTAGGCATGCAAGTACAATAATATACCACGATGTATGCATTCACACACGATTTCTGTACACCATTGTATTACAAGCGTTGATGAGGTAGTCTTTTCCCCAATTTTCTATGGTCATACAATCTATTGGGATGTGTATACTGCACCCTACCTGTATAACGCTGTGAAAATGGGAACACACCCGATATAAGTATGTATATATACACATTCATGTACATATACGTATATTTTTTTGTGTGTGTGTGAGAGTATGCATGACTGTCAAAGAAATGTTCATGAAAAACACTTTATTTATTAGCACTTATGCGAAAATTAAAACTAAACTAAACTAAACTAAACTAAACTAAACTAAACTGAGCAATAACCTGATACAATTGCATTACAAAATACTTCAAGTACATCTAAAGTGTACTTACACCTGGTATACGGAAACTCATACAATAATCACCCCTTAAATTGTTTTTATCATTACATCTTCCTATTCACCTTAGATAGTTACCCACTTCACTTCACTAACGTCAAAATGATACGTATCTGTCGGGGCAAATTGCCTGAAGGCAGGGCCGCAATAAAGCCAATAACGGCATTAAAAACTTTTGCGTCTTTTCGACAGTTCGGAGTCTTCAACGATCCCGCGTACAGAGCCATCGAATTGCCTTCAGCAAACGGTATCGGGTCTGCGGCTGGCCTTGCAAAGGTTCGCATGAAAAAAAAAAAAAAAATGACTGCAATATATAAAACGGACGTGGTGCTATCTGCACTTAATATGCTAAAGTGATCACTATGAATAGCTTATAATTATTTCCATGTTGCAAAAATGCCAAGTAATTAGTTTACAACATGAGATTATGCAATAATTTTTACCGAAGGATTGCCGGATAACTAATATTAATTTCTGTGAGCAGGATGAAAAAAAAAAAGTTTGTGAATATAAAGACCTATAATTTTCGGTTCCTTTTATCCTTCTGATAAATGAAGCAATTCACTGATAAATGGATGAATGTAGTTGTATCAAACTTTTTTTTTGTTCATGTCTTTTATTATATCATAAGATTTTCATTGAATGATTAATGTATGTTATAATAAATACGTTTATTTATCTATTTTTTCCTTTTGATTCAATTATATCATATTGCAGTACGCAACTGAGTATATATAAACTATAGGCAGTGTAAATTCACAATTATCATTATCACTTTATCATCATTATCATCATAATCATTATTAATTCTTCAACCATAGTCCTAAATACTATTTTCATTAAGCAATGGCGTAATTCAGAGGATAATCGTTAATCGTTAATGTGTCAAAAGTAATGATAACTTTCACCTTCAAGTGACTAAACACACCATCAAGAAAAGTGTAAATCTATTTTTGTGTTGTGTTCTCCATTTTCTACCTAATATTTCGTACTTTAAAGGGGTGGTACAGTTTCGGTTGCTATGGGGTTTGAGGTTTCTAATGTGTTTTTATGATGATTTTTTTTTCAATAATTACAAATATCGTATATAAAATATGAAAGAGAACATAATACTAAAATAAACCCAAAGTTTATTTGATAAAAAAAAAAGTTTTTGAAATGAATGAGATATCCAAAACAAAGTTATTCTTATCAAAGGTAAGACCCACCTTCTATTCGGATTGCATTGTTTTACTATATTCTTTTTTTATATATCATCCATTTCAAACCCCATTTTTATATGTATGCTTTTCAACATTTCATATAGTGGTTTTTAAGTATGCCACACAATTTAAAAGCTGAATTGTCAACTAATGAATATTTTGCTATCCCTGTAAAGATTGTGTACAGTAAATCGTTCTGGTCGATGTGCGGATTTAGCTTTTAATGTTTTGCAATATATTAAGAAACTACTCTATGAGATGTCAAAGAGCATGCAGTGACTAAAGGGTATCAACAGTTGTTGTTTTTTTTTATGAAAATCGGGTTTTGAAATGGCTGAGATATCTAAAAACGAGGTGAAACAAAGAGATATCAATAAAAGGCGTGGCCTGCCGCCTTTTATTATTATTACCTTTTTTTATATCTCATCCATTTGAAAACAAAATTTTTGTCAAATAACGTTGAATTCTTCTTAAATTACATGCTCTTTCATATTTTGTAAGAGCGGGTTTCTCATTATCTCACTTAGGAATGTTCAAAACATGAATCCCCACCTCAACCAGTATTGTACAGTTTTGCACTTACAAATTCCTTAAACAAGCTGAAAATTTGATCTAGTAGTTTTAATGTATATTTTTTTTATATCCAGCGTTTAAGTATACTTTTTTGTAGCCTTATCCTTAATTATGTATTATGATGAAATTTATGTATTCAATTTCTGTAAAATATCTATATGTTTCTGTTAGAAATGGAAAAGTGAATGAATGAATGAGAGGACGAATATATGAAATATCTATGTCCATTTCCGGTTTATAATGTGAGGCTCTTCTGTTTTCAGCTCTATGGAATAATTTCATCCGGTGGCATAGACCCAGTTACTAACAGAACTCTGCTGTCGAAGGAGAGGATCGACGATTTTCTGAATTTCGAGCCTCCTTCTGTCGACAGAACTCTTGGTCTTCCTCTCTCCAACAGTCGCGGGATGATGAAACTTGATAAGTTTGTGGTATGTTGCCAATCAGCCGTAAGGGATGACTATATTACTTATAAAGTCATACCTGCCTACAACAACCACTCAAGGGACACGAAGATACGAAAAAGGGACCGTTATTGACAGATGACCGCTACAGCCAGGGTCGTTGGCTTTTCTCTCTAAGGAATTGTTTTAATAGTCGTATACGGAAGGTGGCCACTATGATGGCAGCTAAGGCAGGTTTGACTGTAACTGGTTTCGTATTTGAACACAATGACACTACCACAGTTTTATGTGAAACCACAATGATTTCTTTTTCAAGTCAAGTCCTCGACGAAACATCTCGTTCCACACCATACCGGATTATATTTTCTCTGCTCTTCCGCAACTTGATTTGCTAATGTTTGTATTATACAGCTTTAATTTTTGTGATAACCCTCTCATAAACAATTCTGTCCAAAATGATTATCCCACATGAGACCCTGGCTACTTTTATTTGCTGAGTCAAAGAAATTGTATAATAGCATCACGATCGCTATTTCAAAGATGAACATTCCTTTGCTATAAAAGGTTATTTGTTACCCTATAAATTTCACACTTCTTTTTACATAACTGAATTAACTCATGTCCGTGATTCTAATGTCTATATTCAAAGGATCGAGTTATGACATAATGCCTCGATTGACTGACCTGACATTTTCCTTCTTTGTGTAGGACGGAGTGACAATGTTTGGGCACCCAGGAGCTGGCGGACAACACGGCTGTGCAGACCCGGGGCATCAGGTTGGATTTGCCTACGTCAGTAGCACCATGCTTCAATATCTTATCGGTGATGATCCTCGGACTAATCAACTTGTGCAGAGTCTTTATAGATGTGTACAAAAGCTTGAAAATCATTAATTTTCAGGGGGTTTTACTATAAGTACAAATCTCTCTCTCTCTCTTGAAAATCGGTGAAGGTGTTTGTACCAGTTCCCTTCATCAAATTACGTAGTTATCGAAATATTTCACAACGTAATACGCAACCAACAATGGAATGACATAAATCATAGGCATAGAAGAATTTGTAAGAAGTATAATATTTGTGAAAAAAAATTACCAAGGCATTCTTATATTGGAGGCCGAGTTTCGGTAAATAATTCTAGAAAACAAGAAAAGTAAAGTATCCTTGAATCAGCTTGAGACAACAACAATGGAATACCTTCATGATTAAAGCTAAATAGTATAAAGGGCAAGTTCAACTTGATAGACATGTGTATTATCAACTCAGTGTGTGCAGCAATATTAGTATAACTCGTCAGTGAAAGTTTGAGAAATATCTGACAACCCCTTTAAAGGTTAGCCATTATTGACGTTTTTTGCCACCATCGCTGAATGGATAAGAAGACTGTACCACGGCTTGTGATTTCACCTGGGCACACGAACACACAGAAACGAAGTGTGATTTTCATCAGACTTGCTCAAACTACTGATACTGCTGAATTCATTAATCCACAGTGAACTTTTCCTTTAAATGACGATAGAATACTTAAACAATGGTGAATTTGTTTAGTATGGAAAAAAAAAAATACGTAAACTGATTACAACTTTCAGATATTGGTAAAAGGAACGGGCTTAAAAATATGATAATTCTACCCAGAAACTCTTTTTTTTTTTCTTCAAACTGCTATTCAAGAAATCACTGAAAGAAAGGGGGGTTGGAACTTGGCATGATTATTTATTTCCTAAAACATTTTAATTATGATACTTTGTTGACGCTTTTATCAATTTCTCAATAATGAATGAATCATGAATCGTGTTTTGGAGGGATATGCCACTTCCATAAATTACAGTACTATATCATTAGAGAACTTTAATAATACTCTAGAATAAGGAAACTATACTTTGTATAACTTAGAAGGTAAGGATAAGATGTCGGCACGAAATAAAGTATATCGGTCAGGCTTCGTCTTGTTTTCCTGTGCTTGGTATATGTTAAAGGTCCAGTTTACCTTTGGGAGCAGTGATTTCAAAAATGTTCAAGATATCCCATTTGATGCATATGTGTATGTCTGCTGTATCATAAAACATCCCACCATATGAAATATTTGCAATGAAACCTAAAATATAAGGAGATATCAGGGTTTTTCTTCATAAACCGTAACTGTATACGGTTTAGTCTGGAAACATCTTTACTATAACTATTGTTCACATTTTGTGTATTAAACAACACTTAACATCGATTATACGGATTCAAATTTTGACAGTGGTCGTTTCTATCCCTAACTCACATTTTAGAACTATTTTAAAGCACTAATGCTGGGTTTTTGTTTCATCTGCAAATGGTAAATTATGCCTTTAATTCCCTAAGAGCGAAGTTACCACAGTGGTATTACATCATCTAAATCGGAGAGAGTTTCACCGTATCTACCTACTCGGAGACAAATGCACAAACTAAATCCTTCACCATGTTCACATAGTGCCCATTTTACACGCCTATAATGGTGAGTGATAAGTATTAGGCGTCATTCGCAATAACTAACTGTAACATGACCCCGCAATAGTAACGTGCTTTTCGCTTTCCTTCACTCTCAAATTGGATTGGCGGAAGGGAGCATCCGACATGTCGACACACTTCTAACAAAATGAAGCCACTCGTTTTAAAGGGGATGGCTAGTACCTGATCAGTGGGAATCAATGCGAATGCTGGGGGTGAGTGTTCCAATCCTTGTGGGATTCATTTAAGAGTACATTATACACGTTTCTATTGTTTTGTGAAAATATTGTTTGCTTCAGAATAGTCTCATATTTAAGTATGTACAGTTTAGTGTTTCCAGGTTAGCATGCCTGTACAGTGACGGGGCATTAAACTGCACATTACTTGAATATGAAACCGTTCTGAAGCAAATATTTTTCACACAACAATAATCATAATGTACTCTTAAATGAATCCCACCAGAATTGGAAAAATCATCCCCCAGCATTCCCACTTATACCCACTGATCAGTTACTAGCCATCCCCTTTAAGAATGGGACTGTGTCCCATGGGAATGTGTATGTACGTATCAATATATATATATATATATATATATATATATATATACGTGATTTGTATAATATGTACATTTATGATAAGTATCATAATATATAGTGCGAGAAATAAGAGCATTCGCGGACGTAGCTGGTGATCAACGCCCTCGGGACCCCTTCTCGCACTCTCATCTCTCTCTCTCTCTCTCTCTCTGGATGTATATATATATATATATATATATATATATATATATATATATATATATATATTGCAGTTGCTCCGCGTATTGGCAGTACTATAGAAATTATGTCACAACAGAGAAATGCATTAAATGCCAATCTTGATTTCAATGAATAATCCGAATTTTCGAGGATCCTTCCTCTTCATCAGGGATGACTGTCATCCCTGATGAAGAGGAAGGATCCTCGAAAATTCGGATTATTCATTAAAATCAAGATTGGCGATATGCATGCATATATGCGTGAGTGTGTGTGTGTGTGTGTGTGTGTGTTACCTGAAACTAGAAGATCTACATCGGCTTTGTAATAATAGGGAGCTTTAGATTACGCTGGGACGCAACGTATCAAAGATAAAATGGCGCCCCCATATTATAATCAGTGCATGAAGTGGGGTAGCTCTCTACGCTGCAAACTGTGCGGACGTAAAAATATCCTGCCAGTTACCCGTAATGTGAAAAACTCAGGCGACGCAAGCTAAAAATAGATATGAGATCGACTTGACGCTCAGAACGTGTTTTTTTCTCCCTCTGAACGCCCGCGCGTCAAAAATCTAAAGCTCCCTAAAAACAAATACAATGTCCTTTAGAATACACAGAATACACTACAAGCTTGTCAGGATACATTTTCCTCACGTTTTAATCCAAGCTCTATCCAATAGCTGGAGAATATTATACTCAAACCAGCTGCATGCTGTCCGCGAAACTTCTATAATTGACAACCCATGCACCCTTCCTGTTATACAATTAAATACACTCTCGGGTGAATACACATCACATGACATCATGTTCAAGTGTTTTCACTCCTCACTGATTGGCCTCTATAATAACGAAAACTTGTTAAACTCACCCAAGCTTACACAACTATTGTACATAATAACACTATCATGAATATTCAGTTTCAGTTCATAGGATAGATTCATAGATCCCTAGATCAAGGATTAAATAATGATGGACTTTTTTTTTTCTTCATACAATGCTAGAGTAGGGGCATACGTCATAGGTATAATTATCCCCCCCCCCCCAAATTATGATGGACTTTTTGTCCCCGTCGAACGAGTTCGAGCAGGGGACTATGAAACGGGCTCCGTACGTGTGTGTGTCCGCGTGTCCGTCCGTCCGTCTGTCCGTCCGTCCGTGTGTCCGTCCGTGTGTGCGTCCGTGTGTGATCAAAATCTTCAATTTGCTACTTCTCTGTCATTCATGAGCCAATTTTGATTCTGTTTGCTTTATATGATAGCACTACATGGGAGCTTTGAAACTTCTACACAGAATTTCAGTCGTGACCTTTGACCTTAAGCTTTGACCTATATTGTACATTTTGCTACACAATGCTACTCCTTCGCCATTTCTAACCCGATTTCGATTCCGTTTGCTTTATGTGATGGCACTAGGTGAGGGCTTCAAAACTTCTACACAGAATTTTGACCTTTGACTTCTTTGACCTTTGACCTTGATTTTTGACCTGTATTGTACATTTTGCTACAAAATGCTACTCCTTCGCCATTTCTTACCCGATTTCGATTCCGTTTGCTTTATGTGATGGCACTAGGTGAGGGCTTCAAAACTTCTACACAGAATTTTGACCTTTGACTTCTTTGACCTTTGACCTTGAATTTTGACCTGTTTTGTACATTTTGCTACAAAATGCTACTCCTTCGCCATTTCTTACCCGATTTCGATTCCGTTTGCTTTATGTGATGGCACTAGGTGAGCGCTTCAAAACTTCTACACAGAATTTTGACCTTTGACTTCTTTGACCTTTGACCTTGATTTTTGACCTATATTGTACATTTTGCTACAAAATGCTACTTCCGGCGGGGACATATATTACGCACCACGTAATTTCTACTTTTCCTTGTTTGTTTTTTTCTCATGCAATTCTACAGTAGGGGCATACGTCATAGGTATAGTTATCCCCCCCCCCCCCCCCCGAAATCGGAGGGGGAAAATAGTGATTATTCTAGGCCTGTGCATGCCTCTATCTTTGTCAGACTGGACAGGAAGTCTTTTTTGTTTGTTTGTTTGTTTGTGTGTTTGTTTGTTTGTTTGTTGGCTGGTTGTGGGGGGGGGGGGGTTTGTCTTGTTTTGTAGTTTACATCTGACAAGATGGCTAGCTAGCCCATATTAAGTTGCACTATATAGCTGGTCTTCCATGGGGTCCGGTTGGGTGTAAGGCGGGGCCACTTCACCCGCCGGGCGAGTAAACACCCTGCTCTTTGATTGCGATGAATACATTAAGAGATATTCCATGCATGCATGAGTTGCCACTCTCTCAGACACGGGACCTTCATTTTACGTCCTTTTTGCGAGGGACAGAGCTTTTTGCCTGTTACAAGAGGGGACAGTGTGATTACACACAACATTGCTCAGTGGGACTCGGGAATCGTCCCTTAGATCGTGAGGCATATCGACGAGCTGCTGACCGAGCTAGCTTACTGTCCAAACATTTAACTTTAATTTTTCAAGAAGGCACACAATCACACGCGCACACACACACACAGACACACACACATACACACACTCATATATATATATATATATATATATATATATATATATGTATATATATATATATATATATATATTCTCATTAATGATAATAATACATTTTAATGACAATCACAGACAGTGCCATTCATTGTAAATATTCTTTGCTGGAAAAAAGAAATCACAGAAAGAACAAGCAGAATGCATGGTGCAGCGAATACTAATTCTTTTCTCAGTCAGAGTAAAGTCCAAAGTGCATACTTTGCTAATGGAGCTTCGTCCTGTTCCAAGGCACCCTCTGTGCAAATTTTGTTGTTGTTGTTTGCTATGTACATGTATACGGTGTACACTATGTACCCCCCCCCCCCCACCACCACTGCAGGGCAAATGCATTAGTGGAGGTAAGATTTTTTATTTTTTTGTACAACAAACAATTATCCAAGATGGCAGCAGAATTACATGAATTAATATAAATTAATCAACGTACCTCAGCGGTTACAGCATCGATTTTTATCAAATTTTCGCGAAGTTTCCATGATTTTCTATCAGTTTTTACACTGTAATATCATTGGGAGGGTATTTACGGCATTTTCGTGAAATTATTCCACGGCCGGACAACTTCGCCTTTGACAACTCGGCTGATCGTGGAAGTTAAATTCCACGATCAGTATATAGAGAGTTTGCCGAGAGTTTCCTATGTACTGATTGTGGAATTTGTCGACACCACCTAAGGGATTTTGGATGCAGTTAACACGGGCTGGTGATAAATTTCAGTACATAGGGCCTATAGTTTCCTATAGGGAAATACGTGTTGGAAATCTGTAACCGCTTAGGGTGGGATTTCACGGAGCACGCGAACGATTTGCGAAGGACGCGAATGACAAAATCCAACAATCGGAAAAGTTCTTCTCCGAATGTTTTCCGACAATGAAGCCGAAAACTATTCTTGCGCAATTTGTGCGAAGTTTCCACGACGTATGTGCGAATGTCGTGTGTATCATTGCTAAAGTACAGCATGTTACGTACACGAAGAACACGCGACGGAAATGCGAACAACGAAAAATTTTCAATAATCATGGGAGAAAATGTACCCAAGGAGAGGTGGAAGCTGTCTTGAGTTGAATATTTTTCTTTCCTCTATTTCTCCTTTCTTTTTCTCTCATTTCTCTATCGTGTGCTTGCCTACATTTTTTTCCCTAGGACACTTACTATCTCCACTAGTAAAGCCTTTGATTTTTTTTTTTTGCAGTTCCTCCAACACATAATCTCTATATTATAGTTCAAATGAAATTTTACATACTTTAGATTAATTTCAAGTGTATTCTACGATTTTTTTTTGTATATCAAACATTTATTTCTCCTTGCTAGTCTTTAATTTCTTTTGTTACTATAGTTGTTAATAATTGTTTGATGTTTAGATGTATGTTACGATTTTTATTTGTAGAAAACGTATAGAACTAGGTCATACATCCCCCAAACGTGTGCTAAACATTCGCAAGAATATCTCAAAAGGTACGCGAACAGTTTGCGATTACGTCGTAAATGATCGGAAAAACTTCGCAGACATTCTCCAAAGTTTCGGAGTCTGTTTGGGGTCTCACGAACATTTTGCGAACATCGCGCGTGTCTTGCGAAGGTCTTGCGCACATGACGAGGCTTTAAAGACACTTTCGAGAACAATTCATGAGCGAATCACGACCAAGTGTGCGGAAAAGGTTCGCAAAAAATTTCAAACTTTTTTGAAATTCTCGCCGAAGTAAAAACGACATTCGCGAACAATTGACGACGCTTCCGAACCCTCACGTTCGTTTGGCGATCTTTTGCAGACTAAAATACGAATGCTGGATTTTGCTATTCGCGTCCTTCGCAAATCGTTCGCGTGCTCCGTGAAATCCCACCCTTATCTCTTGTGTGAGGAGAGCTTCGCAAGCACAAAACTAACAAAAGCGTTCGGTCTAGACATGAAGCTATTGTATGGTCTTGATCCATTCAAAATCACGGAAGCGTGCATGCGGTCTGATATTCGGGTACCGGTGTTAAAAGATAATGTCTCCACTGGCAGAAAACACGATATGGCCATTTACTTTCTGTACACGGTATGTGTATTCTGCCAGGTAGATATTTTAGACAAGTTCTACTGTACCTGGTGAAGTGAAAAAAGCCTGTTCTTTGAACGGACGATATAATACAGCGGTGGGCCTAGCTGACACTCCGTTCTGGTTCGATCTTGATCGTATATACTGTCTCACAATTCTTGGAGTGAGGTTAAAACTGCCAAGTAATACTGCAATCATGGGACTGATGAAGAATGCTGCACTTATGGGTGTGACAGCCATCTTGATGGTGTTCCTGCCAAGATTCTTTCAGACTCCACCACCTGTCATCACAGAGGGTTATGTAGCTCCTGGATTCGAAGACGTTCTAGAGACTTTCAGGTGAGTCGTCGTTGAAAGTGTATTCATTTTGCTTCCTGTTCAAAATGAGCATCAAGCTCAATGAGATCATGTTTATATGTGCATTTTTTTTTAATTCATCTAACCGTCAACATAAACCAAAGGCAGATTATTTTATTCCACTGTGAAACAATGAAGCAAAATCTGCAAAAGGTGCTTTCTCAGGAATTAAAGCACGGAAACTGACATCTCTCAATTCCCTTACAAAAAGTCCAGTGGTAATTACCACAAGTACTACAGGACAGTACCACAGGACAGTGACCACAGGACAGTACCACATGACGGTACCACGGGACCGAACCACTGGAATTGTCCCGTGGTATTTTGGGGCGTACCACAGGGCAGTACCACAGGACATTACCACAGGGCAGTACCACAGGACCAGTACCACAGAACAGTACCTCAGAAACTGTCCTGTGGTATTTTGGGGCGTACCACAGGGTAGTATCACAGGACACTACCATAGGGCAGTACCACGTACAGGACCAGTACCACAGAACAGTACCACAGCTAAGAACTGTTCTGTAGTATTTTGGGACATTACCACAGGACAGTACATGTACAGGTCATTACCACACATCCGTAATGCATTTAAGCATTTTTTAGTACTAACTAGATCATACTTTGATATAGATATGAAATTACACTTTCATAACAATATTTATGATGTTGGGAATAACATAACATTATTACACAATCTTCAATAAAGTTCAAAGTAAGTCCCATCATTAATATTTTGACTTTTAAAGTCTTTTATGTTTTGTTCTAAAATCTATAAATTACTTTTTTGAATATTCATGAGTTACCGGTACGTAAAAGTTTGTACCACAGGAGTACCACAGTAGTACCATTTGAAATGTCACATGCTTTCAGCACTTACACTACGACTGTAGACTGTAGGTAAGACTGTAATGTCCTGTGGTACTAGTACTCTCCTATCAGTGATACTATCCCAAAATACCACAGAACAGTTCCTGTGGTACTGTCCTGTGGTAATGATCCTGTGGTACTGCCCTGTGGTAATGCTGTGTGGTACTGCTCTGTGGTAATGGTATGTGGTACTGCCCTGTGGTAATGTCCTGTGGTACTCTCCTGTAGTCCTGTGGTAGGCCTACTGTCCTGTAAAATACCACAGGACAATTCCTGTTGTACTAGCTGTCCTGTGGTACTGGACCTGTGGTACTGTCCTGTGGTACGTCCCAAAATACCACAGGATAATTCCTGTTGTACTGTCCTGTGGTATTGTTCTGTCGAACTGCCCTGTGTGGTACTGTCCTGTACCACACATCAGTGATTGTGCTGTAATATGTTTTTGTTGTACATGCATGGTACTGAGAAGTACCACAAGGAGTACTGCACGAGCCTGTGACACTGTACCACACAGTTCCTGTGGTAACGTTTATTTGTGTGGTACATTGTGTGGTACCGACCAGTACCAAAGGGAGTACGATACGAGCCTGTAATACAGTACACAGTTCATGTGGTAACATAATTATAATTATTCATGTGGTACTCAAACAGAGCTACCAAGTCTCACGCATTCTGAGTGAGACTCAAGCATTTAGGGGTCGTCTCACAATCTCACGCATGGCACCCATTTTTCTCACCCATCGGGCAAAGTCTGCAATTTGGGCCCATAATAAGGAGCATAGCTCAAACGATTTAAGTGATAGTTACAATTATTGAAGTTACATTTTCCTTTTGTCTTTCCAAATAAGTAAAAAATAGTCACCTGATCGCACCATTAAGAGCTAAAAATTGAAAAAGCTCCCCACCGTGGGAGGCCACGGGGGGGGGGGAGCCCTCCCACATCCTCGCTTGCGCGCACATTCGCTCGCCGAGATGCCGAGTCATGAAAATCTCACTCATAGAAATATTTTGAACTTGGCATCCTTGGGTACATTGTGTGGTACCGACAAGTATACTACAGGGAGTACCCTACAAGCCCAGGGTACAGTACCACACAGTACCCTGTGGTAACATTGATTGTGTGTAGTACATTGTGTGATATCGACAGGTACCACAGAGTGTACCACAGGACATTTGTGTTAGACAAAGAAATTAAAAAAAAATGAGTTCCGTTCAAATTATTATTGGAGGTTACTGTCACGAAGAGTGTTGTATACATTGTACATTCTAAGCATGAAAAGAAATATAGAAAAACAACAACTAAATTTATATCTACTTCTTGAAAGCACCAGCATGTTGAAACCTATCTCGATCTGGATCTATATTTCAAGTCAGCTTAGTTAACAGCTTTCAAAGAACAATAATGGATTGAATCATCTCTTTTCATCCTGATCCTATAAAGTACACTCCAATAAAGTATTAGACTTCAGAAGCTATAATTTTATACACCCAAGAGAAAGGAGAAAAGATCAGCATGTGCAGTAGAAGAAATAGTTAAAAGCTCAAGGAAGCAGACACTGAAACGTAGGCATGTGAATGAGTAAGAAACAGAAAGACGTCGATCATATTCCGTATAGTTGATCTTTAATTCAAATATAATCTTGAATGAATTAAATATTCGATACAGAGCGAACTTTGAGAGTGGTCGAGATCCCCGTACTGGAGGAGCGGCATTTGCTGCCTATCATCGGGGGAAGAAAGTCGTCGACATTTGGGGTGGATTCGCAGATTATGAGAGCAAGCGGAAATGGCAGCAAGACACTATCTCCATTTTCTTCTCATCAACGAAAGGTGAATGCCGTCTTTTTTATATATCTAAAATTATTGTACACGTTACAGTGTCATACATGATGATTGTGGTAGATCTGTCTCGAAACTTGATACAGAAATGGGAAGAATCTTGGTCGCAAATATACTGCGGTGAGATTTATTAGCACAAAAACAGACATGAAAGGACACAATCAATGATCAGCTGTGTGTGTTCTTACTTGCGTAGCTAGAAAAACAGCAGGGAATTCAAGAAAAGTGGAAATAGTATTCCCCGTTACTATGTGTATAAGGTACTTTCATTATACACAATAGTGCTGTGCCAAACTCGTATTCTGATAACCTAGTTTGGGGTTCCTCATTGAGATGGAACGGTCATTTTTATCAACTTGGCATGTTTTCAAAGTCTGGAGATGGGAGGGGTAACCGGAGGAGGAATTCACAACATTAAGATGAACTTCGTTTACGCAAAGCCATTCATATTCCCACATTGATAACTATCAGTATCAGTTAGCTCACTCCGGTCCTTATCTCCTTTTAGTCAGGGGTGGAGCTTCAGAATGTTCGACATTGTAGAAATCAAGACGAGGGAGGGACGGAGAGAATGGAAAACTTACTGAACCTCGTGGGGTCAAGAAACAAAGCCCTTGCCCATTTCCGCCCCTTCTTTCCTTTGAGCCGGGACCCGGAAAATGGTGGAGTTCATACAGTGCCCATGGGTTGTCACTTTTTTCAGGTTTTGGGATACATGTACCTCCAAGCCCACTTGGTAAGCAAATTGTTTTCGATTTGCCTTCATTTAACACTGGCTATGTCCCCTACCAACTAAAGGAGATTAATACTTCAAGCCTTATTTCCCGGATTGTAATGATTTCTTTCCCCCGATGTAGGAGTTGCATCAGTGTGCATTGCCATGCTCGTAGATCGAGGTTTGCTGGACTACAACAAACCAGTCGCCCTCTATTGGCCGGAATTCGCACAGAAGGGCAAAGAGAAGGTCACCGTCAAAGACATGTTGGAGCATAAGGTTATTAAACTCTTCTATACTGAAACCTCAAGTGTCTGCTTAGAGGGATTGTAAAGTTTTGGTTGAGATGGGGCTTGATATTTTCTCTTTCTTGTTTTTTGTTTTGTTTTGTTTTATGACGAATTTTGAGATAATGAGAAACCTCTCATGAAATACGATGAGAATGTATCATTCTAAGAGGAATTCAGAGTCTATTCAATGAAAGTTGGTTTTGAAATGGCTGGGATATGAACAAAAAAAGCAATCCAGGACCAACCTTTTATTAGCATCGCTTTGTTTCAATTTATTCTTTTGGATGTCTCAGCCACTTCAAAACCTATTTTCTTCAAATAAAGTTTGTATTCCTCTTAAAATTGTATGCTTTTCAACATTTCATTATGTGGTTTCTAAGTATCTCGCAAAAAAAGTTAAAAGCTAAAATCTCATGTCAACCAATACTATACCATCTCCTAAAGGTAAAAATCTAAAAGAGAAATTCCTGGAACATTTAAAAGTTGGTGTATTAATTAAGAGTTAATTATGTAGAAAGAACAGTGACAGATTTATGTAATTCTGATGGTAATCGAATTTGTAAGTTAAAACTGTACTGTGAAATTATATGCAAACGAATACATTATATTTGTTTTGAAACACACATTCGCAAACAACCTTAAAAGAATGTGCAATTTAGAATAACACTAAATAACTTCAACTTTATTTTCATTTCTATTGAATAAACAGGGAAAATTATATATAAAATGTATTAACAGAACATATTTGTAACAATTTCAAAGGAAACGTACATGAGATCACGAGTAACAACATAAATTCATTTTCTAAGGTATATACATATGCATAACTATACAAGAATTGGAATGAAAATGGAGGGTCCCACTAAAAAGCATGGGTATGGGACCCTCGGAAAATATATACACAAAATCAAAGAAACCAATGTCAACTGACAAGAAATCAACTTAAGAAGGGAAAAAAATAGAAAAGAAGAACAGAGAAAAAAGAGAATATAGCACAACACGCGCCATCGTGGACACAAGCAGACTGGACTTCATGATGTAAGTGTAATGATAAAAATGATAAATTTTACAGTGTAGATAGTAATTGTCGTGCTATTCCATCCTAACGATGAAATCCATTCTTACGTGAATTATTCTCATAAAATGGCATGTCTGATATGTGATTGACACATGACTTAAGTAGTTTTACTTACCCTTTTAAGGCGGGACTTGCTGTATCCGCACCACCTGGTTTGAGCCTGGACTTGCTACAAGATGTTGCCAAGGCGGGAGAACTCATGGCAAGGACAGAGCCACAATGGGAGTATGATGGCCACACCCATGGTTACCATGGTTTCACATTTGGACCACTAGTCAATGAGCTTTTGCGGCGAGTTGACCCTCAACATCGAACTCTGGGACAGTTTTTCAAGGAGGAGATAGCAGAGCCTTTCGGTAATGTCAATTGATAGTACGTTCAGACAGTCAAATTGATTCCTTATTCAGAAAAGGGACGAAATGGTTTATCTTAATTCCGAAGGTTCGTTGATTGGAAAATGAAAGAAGGTTTGTTATTCCGAAGGTCCGTTTGTCCGAAACACAAACTCAATATGTGTATTTAGATGATCATTAATCCGAAAATAACATAAAAAGTTTGTTAATAAGAAAATCATTAAAGTTCGTTATCGTTATTCCGAAGGTTTGTGAATCTGAAATAATGAAATAAGGGTCGTAAGTCCCCGATTGAGTATTTTTACCAGAAAATAAAATTAGGTTCGCTGTTCTGGAGGTTTGTTAATCCGAAAATGAAAAGGAGGTGCCTACTTATGAACCTTCGGACTAGCTAACCTATTTAAATTTTCGGATTAAGGATCATTTGGAATGATGAACATTCAGAATAACGAACTGTAACCTAAAAATGAGGGCTAGGAACGGTAGAAAGTGGTAAAAAGAGAAAGAAAACAACATGATTGCATGAGACACATTAAAGGACCCCTGAAATCCAAATGCATGTTGATTTGTGTTGATTTTATGATACCCTCAACATCACTTTCGCGTTGAAATGTATATCTAGAAACATTCCACATATTTTTTACGAATTTCTCTTCTATTTTTCTTTAGATTACTTGGGAACGCCAACAAAAAAAAAAATCTTTCGAAACCAATATTCCTCAAATGACCTCATCTGAGAATTATTGCTACTTTGCTGAAATGTTTAACAAAAGGCATTGGAATACACCTTCCCCTCGACTCAACATAACTTGCGTGTTCCCTCACCATGTCTTTTGTTAGTCACATTCACAGAAACATGCAAGTTATGCTGAGTCGAGGGGAAGGTGCATAATTCCAATGTTTGTTTGTTTTTTTTTTTTTTTGTAATACATCAATATGCCCTCACAAGCTCACCCTCTCGAATGAACACATGCACAATTTCTTGCTAATGCTGTTTAAATATCCTTTCTTTCAGGCATAGATTTCCACATCGGTCTTCCATTGGAAAGCAACCACCGCGTCGCCCGCCTTCTCGTTGACAATCGCCCGGTACTGGTGCTACTCCTAGAGAGTCTACGGACTTCGGATGGAAGACAAGCTGTAAAACACATGATAGCCACGAACGCCGTACTAGAAATGATGGACAATGTGAATGAAATTGCAGATGTACGTATACATGAACATCCACTCCCCCCCCCCCCCCCCCCATTGGCCGAGGATGTGAAGGTTGTATACATTATTTGTCCCGCTCTAGTCACACCAAGGAGGCTTTATACATGGAGTTCCAGCTGGCTGTGATTATTCAAACAGTTGTCAGATTGATGTACAAAAGAATTCCGAAAGTGCACTTGTGCCTTTGATGATCGATGTTCGACGCCGCCGTCATGCAGAGCAATCTGAGGATTAATTTCGAACGTTATCATAATGTTGGCCATATTTTGCTTATTCATTTATTAAATGAAATAAAATTTCACTTAATGATAAAGCATGTAAAACAAAAAGTCAATTCCGTCAAGAAATTTGCGTAAAAGTGTACATCACAGCAGCTGTATCACGTGAAAAAGTTTAAACCTGTACCATCCTGGAAAGCTGGTTTAATCACTTTTCCGCCTAATTTCCATTTATGTAAACTAATATGGAATAATTTTCAAGTATAATTCTTTATTGAAAGATATATCACATTAGTGCCCGGATATGCCCAGTCGAGTAATTTCAAGTTTCATCTTTATTTCAGCATTTTTCGCTCAATTTCTATTCGCGCATCCTCGTGTCTGTACCGCCTATACCTCTTATAGGAGGGATAGCGAAAAGTAATTACCATCACAAGGAGATAGCTTCCTTTGAAAGTGGCTGATGATTATGAAATGAGACACGAGTCAATAGATTAGGCGTTTTCACATCAGCCCGATAAAAATCCAAGCTCGAGATATTTTTCGCAGAAAATAGTCAGCAAAATAGCGCGCTATTTCGAAACATCGGGCTGATGTGAAAACGCCTATTGTCTTCGTATCTGCGCGGCAGATCCTGTTTGGCACATGTTTCAAATATTTTTGAGCGGCGGCTTCGAACGTGGGATCAAAGCGAATAACACTGTTGTTACTCCATCTCTTGGACCTCCTTGGTCATACCCTAGATTTTTTGTTTCTGTTCAGAAAACTCGATGTGAGATCGTACTGCAACGGGTCGGTGCACTATAATGCTAACCCACACAATAGTCATTTTTGAGATATTCGATGTTGAATGTTTGGAAACTCCATACATTATACATTAATACATTAAAACATGAATATAATTATTATGCATTTTTTACCATCTTATTGGTTGAATTCAAATATGATATTTTCACGGAGGATAGAGTGAAGAGAAGGATTATGAAAATGCATGTTACTCAATTTTGACAGAAGTGCGGATTAGCACGCGGCACCGACCCCCTCTATTGTTACAGATCTGGTCATATTATGAGAACGAAATAGATGAAATGAATGAATGAATGAATGCATGAATGTCGCAATACAAGAAAGCCCTATACCAGCTAACTCCATCACTCCTGAGTCTCCATATTTGTTCCACCTACGTCCCCAACACCATCCTCCCCCCCCCCCCCCCGCCCATCTCTCTTTCTATACAAATATATTTATACATAAGTAGTTTTTTCTCATTTCCGTCAGATTCTTTTTGAACCAGGTTTTATCGACATCTATTTTTAATGTCTTTTTTTTTTTGGGGGGGGGGGGCTACTATTAGTTGAGATGTCTGTTCTGTGTTATGTTTAATTCTCATTTGCTCTACTCTGCATGTTCATAAATACGTCTTTTTCTGGGCAGTGTATTGCTATTTCTATTGTGTTTTAATACATCCTTCGATGTTTTCTTTTGTTGTTTGGTTAATTTGAGATGATGATCATCACTGATAGCGCTTAACTGCCGACAAGAGAAGATAATCAGCTTCAACTTCAAAAACACGAAGAAAGGCATTTGCATGGAATATAAACTCCAGAGGTTTAGGCATGCCACGATGTATGCATTCACACACACTCTCTATACACCATTTCGTTAAAAGCATTTGACAGTTGACATTTTGAAGTTTTGGTAATAGTTATTTCTGCAAAACAGTTTTTGTACAGTGGATATGACTATACAAAGGAGTGAGCTAACCATGTCATACCCTCCTAAGTTTCCATTGATCGTGTGAAAAAGAACAATGAAGAAAAACTGTGATCAGTTAGAGATACGAGAATTTGAGTCTCGGGGATAATTGCGCTTGAATGAAAAACTGGAAACTTCAAAATTTTATGTAAAAACTATATCGTAAGTTGTGAGGGGATGACATGCTCACTTTGCCATTTGCATTTTCATAAAGATTGCTTAAGAACTGTTCCCCCCTCCCCCAAAAAATAAATAAATAAATAAAAATAAATAAATAAATGAATAGATAAATAAATAAATAAAAATAAGTAAATAAATAAACTTCGAAATGTCAAAACTTTCCTATTTTTCGTCCGATTTCGATAAAAATCATACAGTTGAACTCGATTTATTTTACTCTTTCTTTTCAGACTAGCTTATCTTTGAACTTGATTTCCCCTTTAATTTTTTTTTTCGTCATAACATCTCCCACTTCAGCTAACATAATCACCCACTTTGCTTCACACACGTCAAAATGATACGTATCTGACGGGGCAAACTGCCTGACGGTAGGGTCCCAATAAAACCCAATAACAACGAAAAGAGAGCATTGAAAACGTTTTTGTCTTTTGCACAGCTCCGAGTCTTTAACAATCCCGCGTACAGAGCCATCGAATTGCCTTCAGCCAACGGTATCGGGTCTGCGGCTGGCCTTGCAAAGGTGCGTATGAAGAAAAAAAGAAAAGAAAATGGCGCAATGTAGAAAACGTGGTGCTATCTGCACTTGATATGCTAAAGTAATCAGAATGAATAGGATAAAATTAATATCATGGTGTAAAGATGCCACATAGGAAGTAATTAGCTTACAACATGAGAGATGGTAAAATGATATTTGCCGAAGGATTGTCGGATACCTTTTTTTTTTTTCTGTATAAGCGGAACGAAAAAAAAAAATCAAGTGTGTAAATAGAAAGAGCAATAATTTTTGGTTCCATTTTCCCTCTGATATATAAGGCAATTCACTGATAAATGGATGAGTTTACAGTTGTATCAAAGTTTCAAGAAAATATTAATATTTTGTAAGATTTTCATTAACAATTAATTCATCTTGTTAATCAATTTATTTCTTTTTTTTCTTTTCTTTTCTTTTGATATAACATGATATAATATTGGTATACGCAGTTGAGTATATAGAAAATGCGCAGTGTACATTCACAATTATTATCAATATATCATTATTATTATTATTATTATTATTATTATTATTATTTTTATTATTACTATCATTATTTCTTCATCCATATAATCCTTTCATAAAGCAACGTAATTATGTAAAGCAAAGTAATTCTGAGGATAATCGTTAATTGTTAATGTGTCAAAAGTGATAACTTGCATCTCCAAGTGGCTAAATACGCCATCATGAAAAGTAACATGATATGATTAGCCGTTGTGTCTCATTTAAACACCATTGTCTGATGCGTCCTCCATTTTCTACCGAACATGACATTGTCATATTTTAAGCTTCTCTATATTTTGCCCCCACCAATTAGTTAAAAGAGATGGAAAATATGACCCAGTGCAAGGTTAAAACATTTACGCCTATGTGTGTGTTTGTGTATGTGTGGGTGTCCATTTCCGGCCTTAAACCAAATAATGTGATGTTCTTCTGTTTTCAGCTCTATGGAATAATTTCATCTGGTGGCATAGACCCAGTTACTAACAGAACTCTGCTGTCGAAGGAGAGAATCGACGATTTTCTGAATTTCGAGCCTCCTTCTGTCGACAGAACTCTTGGTCTTCCTATCTCCTTCAATCGCGGGATGATGAAAGTTACTAAGTTTGTGGTATGTTGCCAATCAGGCCGTAAGAGATGACAAAAAGAGAAGTCAAACCTGTCTATAGCGGCCACTCAAGGGACACGAAAAAGTGGCCGTTATAGGCAAATGACCGCTGTAGCCAGGGTCGTTGGCTTATATTTCAAAGAATTGGTTAAATGGGCGTATACGGAAGGTGGCCGCTATAAATAGGTGGCCACCAAGGGAGGTGGTTTGACTGTAACTGGTTTTGTATTTGAACACAATGACGCTACCACAGCTTTACAGTAGTGATTTCTATTTCAAGTCAATTCCTCAACGAAACACCTAATATTCCACATAATACGGGATCATATTTTTCCGCAACTTGATTGGCTAATGTTTGTATTATACAGCTTATTTTTTTTTTTGATAACCCTCTCATAAATGATTCTGTCCAAAATAATTTTTCGTCTATGAGACCCTCGCTATTAGATGAGTTCAAGTAATGATAAAATAACATCAAGATAGCTATTTCAAACGTGAACATACCTTTGCCATAAAAGGGTATTTGTTACCCTTTATAAATTTCACACTTCTTTTTACATAACTGAACTTATGCCCGTGATTCTAATGTCTATATTTGAAGGATCGAGTTATGATTTAATATGTCAACTGACATGACGTTCTCCTTCTTTTTGTAGAACGGAGTGACAATGTTTGGGCACCACGGATCTGGCGGACAATGGGGCTGTGCAGACCCGGGGCATCAGGTTGGATTCGCCTACGTCAGTAGCATTATGCTTCATAATCCTATTGGTGATGATCCTCGGACTAATCAACTTGTGCAGAGTCTTTATGAATGTGTCCAAAAGATTGAAAATCATTAGTTTTTTTAAGGGTTTTTTTTTACTATAAGTATAAATTTTCTCTCTCTTTTTTCTTTTGAAAATCGGGGAAGGTGTTTGTACCAATTCCCTTTATCACATTTATCGAAATATTTCACAACGTAATACGCAACCAACAGTGGATTGACATGAATCTTTAGGCATGTAAGAATTTGAAAAGAAGTACACTTTGTAATTTCTGAAGTTATACTGCCATCATCGCTGGATAAGAAGATTATTCAACAGCTTGTGATTTCACATGAGTACAACTATACAGAAAAGATTTCTAACTTTCCTCAAACGTTCACTCCTGTTTAACTGATATTGCTGAATTCCCTCAATCTACAGTAAGTTAAGATGAACTTTTCCTTTAAATGACTATAGAATGCAAAAAAAAAAGAAGAAGTGAATGTATTAAGTAGTGGTAAACAGTACATAAGATATTGGTAAGTAGAGTAGACTTAGGTATGAAACGTCTCCAGAAAATTTATTTTTCTGCAGAAACATCTAACTAAAGAAACCACTGAAAGAAGGAAGGACGGAAATCGGCGTGGTTGAGTTATTTCTTGAAATATTATGCAGTTTGGTGATGCTATCTGAAAATCTCCGTATTCAATGAATCGTGAATGGTGTTGTATTATTAGAAAACTACACTGTAGAATGAGGAAACTGTAACTTAGAAGGTAAGGATAAGATATCGGTTCGAAATAAAGTAGATATCGGTCAGGCTTCGTCTTGTTTTCCTGTGCTTACTATGTTAATTCCGAGTGCAGCTACCACAGTGGTATTACATCATCTAAATCGGAGAGGGTTTCACCGTTTCTAGCTACTCGGAGACAAATGCACATACTAAATCCTTCACCATGTTCACAGAGTGCCTATTTTTTTCTTCTTCTTTTGTTACTGTTAATATGCTGGTTTTATTAATCTTATTAAGTTTTCTAGCCTTTTTGTATGAATAACACCAATGCGCTTAGAAACGCCATTATGAAGCGCCATATAAATTCAATTATTGTTATTATTATTATTATCATTATTATTGTTATTATTATTATTATTATTATTATTATTATTATTATTATAATTATTATTTCACACGCTTGATTATGAGGTGTGATAGTATTAGGCGCCATTACGTAACAGTAACGTGACCCCGCATTGATAACGTGCTTTTGTTTTCCTTTACTCTGTTTCAAATCAGAGTGGCGGAAGGACATGACATACTGATAACAAAATGACGCTACGCTTTTTAAGAAAGGACGATGTATAAATACATAATACGGATAATACATATATAATGATATATTATATGTATACCATACATAGGCATATATGATGTGTGTGTTTGTGTGTCTGTGTGTCTGTGTGTATATGTATACATGTGAAGAGTTTGTTCGCCAAAACCGATAAGTCCATATTTGCCAAATGGAGATATTTGCGAGTAAAGATCAAGAAAAATAACAGAATAATAAGACAATTTTTGCTTCTTTGGACCATAACTTCAAAAATGTACCTTTATAGTAGTGACCAATATATCATTGAAAAGGTATTGTTTTGTACTTTATGACAGAGACCGTACTACAAAATCTTCAAAAATGAACTTATCGGTTTTTGCGAACAAACTCTTCATTCATTATCTGGGTGAGTGTGTGTGTCCATAATATAATCCGTACACTTCCAGTACACCACTGAAGGCTAGAAAGACCGCAGAAAACAGCTGCTCATTTTGTTACCTGAGAGTAGAAGATCTATAATACGGCTTTGTAATAATGGCTGGTCTCCAGGCAGGAATGGAATCCACTGCACATGCATCGTCTCAATCACAAATAAAACAGCATGTCCTGTAGAATACACAAAATACACCATCAGCTGGTCAGGATACATCTTCCTCACGTCATAATCCAAGCTCTATAACGGCATATCCAATAGCTGGAGAATATTATACTCAAATCAGCTGGTGTCCGCGAAACTTCCGTAATAATGACACCCATGCACCCTGCCTATCATGTAGGCTTATTAAAAAATCTACACTTCACGTCAACATCTTCCCGCTTTTAAACTCCTCGGTGATTGGCCTCTATAATACTGGAAACTTGTTAAATACACCCAAGCTTACACAACTATTTTCATAATACTATTATGAATATTCAGTTTCAGTATACCGTTACTGCTTCGTATTTGATTTTTCGTTGTGATAGTTCGGTTCGTGAACATTTATATCATAATTTGAGTTAAATGAAAAGAAACCTGGGGCCCGTTTCATAAAATTTGTCATCAGTGACAACTGCCACATTTCTATGACAAATTTGCTCTCACCCAATCAGATGCAAGGATTTCAGTAGTTTGTAACATCTACGACAACTTGTCACTGATGACAAGTTTTATGAAACGGGCCCCTGATCATTAAAACCGGCTACAAGTCAGTTGGCTCTCGGGGACTCCATCAGTGCAGGGAGATGAGTAGAAAATTCACCTCCCTAATCAGAGCAACGTGTGTGCTCTCCGTCTTTTTTTTTTTTTTTTTTTTTTTTTTTTAGTCTCTGAAGAGCTAAAAGAACCAGAGCCCTACATGGTTACCCTTTGTTTTAGTCCAACTTTTAACTGGTCCAGCATTACCCTATGACGTCCCAGGAGTCAGTCTTTAGTGCAAACTGTTTGTGAAGACATTGAAGACATGCACTACATATTCCTTTATGTCTCATGAAAGCAAAATCCCTTTGAGCACCGTGACGTGAGTCCGTTTCCAGTAGGCCGTAAAGAATCATTAAAACCTGATGCCTTTTTCTGGATTAGCTCTATTCTTAGCAGCTGAAAACAAAGCTAATCATTAATACCTATTATTAGGAGCCAAAAACAAAGATAATACCTCTCAACTCTGGACTATTCTTGGCTCAAACTGCACAATGCAGTCGGGTGCTAATTGTTAATCCCATGATTATCTCCTGTTTTTGTCTAATAAACTGCGATGAGCCTTCGCTACTGGCGTCAATCAAACAGCCTTCTACACAAGCGTTTCAAGAAAGGCAGTGGAGCGTATCAGCCATTTGTAAGGGAGACGGGGAGACGGACCACGGTCATGTTCCGTACGGGTAGCTTCGGGGTGAAGACAATGGAGTGTTCGTGGTACCCACCTGCGAACAGTCGCTGGAGCGAGACATGCTGAGAATAATGACCGCACCTGCGTCATGTGTGTTTCGTAATGTCTTGTGCGCATCGGTGCATTTCTCCGGGTAATCACAAGAAGTATATTCACCACCGACTTACTATTTTCTGTCACGTACGAGTCAGTCACAAGTCGACTTTGGCCGCCGATGAGTTTCACAACTGTGAGTCCAGATCATATCCGTAAAAAGTCTGGATTTGCCCTTTCTTACACCTCTGCCTTGTTTTACACATCCGCATACGCACACATGCATGGGTGAGTGTATATGTGAATGTGATTTGTTATTTTGATATCTCGTCGTCGTTATCTTGCATTCAGATTGTGCACGTGTGGAAAACATGTCTCTTGTGATATTATTTTCCGAGTTATCTTAAGCATTATACATCACGATTGGAGCCCTATAGTTTGCCTCACGGTTCTGAAGTTCTTCAAACAATAATTCTACAGTTGACAGTGTTGATCGGTTCCGCGAAACGCATTGCTTGTGTGAAGTACGTGAAACACCTCAAGTCTGTGACATGATCACATATCCTTCACAATACCATCGATGTTGTCATCTTCTTCCTTGAAGGAGGCTGGTCTTCTGGTCTGTCTGTGGCATTCATGTGGAAAGATGTGCTACAGGCAATAACCCCATAGTATCAAGGACTTCCACATGCATTAAATAGGGAAGGACAGAGAACAGAAAATATATCAAGTTATAAGGTTGTATGACCCCTATCGCTATTCATCCTCATTCGACACCAAAAGTTATCGCGCACAATCTGACCACGGTATCGTGACAGAATGACTGTGGCCCATCAAGGACTGGAGACGAATTGACGACACCAGAAGCGACCAAAAGATGCATGTCTCTTTAAAAACAAGATCATTTCCCGAGCAGAGAGAGAAAAGATGATTGCACCGTTCTGCGTCCTTTGTGTCACTGGTGCTTTTGACAGAAACGTTATTTTAAAGGACCAAAGGCGAGCAGCTTTCGCCTGCACTTACACGTCATTACTCGCAAATTTAGTCTACCCATCAGTCAAAGTCGGATGCATTAGGATAATCAGAAATTCTCCGAAGAGCTGAATAAGAGCACAAGTTCTTGTTTGTCCCCTTTAGTGTTCATGCCAAATCGTCGATCATATGAGAATTTACTCTCCTCTCTAAGTGCGCCAAGAAAACACAACAACACCATCTATTCCATGCTCATTTGAGGAGTACCAGCTTGTGAAAGTGTATCACGGCATCTTGTGTTGCATAGAAACCAGAGCCAGTTTCAAATACCTCGGAATGGCAATTGCAAGTCAACAACTAACTAACTGCGGTGAAAACACACGAGAGTAATTTTCCGGATTAAGTTTCTTTCATACATATCATACGGTATGCGTATTCTTTCTTCGGTTTGTTTTGGTCAAGCTTTTAGGTTCAGTGTCGCGATAAAGGCGAAATAAAAGCAGTTTTTATCAAGCTTAGGCAAGACGCTGTATTATGGCCGAGCTAACAAAACATTTTTTGAGCGAACTAAAGATCTAGTGACCGCGTTCGAACCAGCATCACATCAGCGAAGATGAAGGGATGTTCAGCGAAGACAGTTTATTAAAAATGTAAGTCGTCTATGTTGAGCTTTACAGTATCCATCTTTGCACAAGAAAAGTCATCGTCGCGCACCCTATGTCTGGAAAGTCATTAGTCTGCTTCTGGTACCTACTGGGCATAGTTATTAAAGGACTAGAAACATCATCATGCTATAATGCTTTAACTAAGGAAGCTTAACGTTGATTTGTGAACTGGATTATGTCTTAAACTCGTCGATATCTCAAAAGCCTATCATCACTGATCATAGAACAATATGAAATACAGCATGGTCGATGTCGAAAATTTGCCCGTCAGCCCATCTCCCCGCACATCGTTTTTGGGGGTGGGTTCCTCTCGGACGAGCGTCCGAGCGGACGTCCAAGAGAACGGCAGCGACCTGAACGGCAATGTCAACGACATCCAGAACGATGTCGGACAAACACAAGAACAATGTCAAGACGAGCTCAAGTCGGGGTGCACTGAGGATAAAGCCCAGTACGTCGGCGCATCGGAAAAGGGTGTAGATAATGACCAATTCCAGGGTTGCCATGACAACGGCAATATCCACGACATCCAGAACGATGTCGAACAAACACAAGAACAATGTCAAGACGAGCTCAAGCCGGGAAGCACTGAGGAGAAAACCCAGCATGTCGATGAATCGGAAAAGGATGTTGATAACGACCAACTCCAGGGTTGCCATGGAAACAATGTGACTCGAAGTCGAAGGTGCTCCAGGGACAGCAAAACAGTAGACAGATGTCTGACTGCTGAGAGCAGGTGAGATTCTCTTTATTTTTATTTTTTTTTTTGGTTGTTATTCTTTGTTTTTCTGTTCTCCTCCACCTAACAAGGGTTGCGTTCTTGTACAATTAAGCACATATACTAAAAAACAAAACAAAAATAAAGAAAACTAGAACTACTTACAAAATAACCCCTAGTAATAGGATAGGAGTATGTCCTCCACAGGTCCCCTCCTGTGTACTTTATTTCTGCATCTCCTTTTTCCTTCTGTGTTTAAGAGGGAATATGATTCTACTTTCATCTTGTCTTTTTAGGGTTTTTTTTTTCTCTCTCTCTTTCTCAATATTGGAAACTTTAGGATTAGATATTGTATAACAAGTAAAGTAAATTTTGTGCAGATCGGCTATCGTTTCATCTCTACCCGACTAGCGGTGAGACAAAGCAAAGATATAAAAAAGAAAAGGGAAAAAGCGTACAGTACGTAATATCAAGAGAAAAAAAAAACAGAGAGTAGACGGGGAAAAAACAGACAAGAATATCAAATGCAGTGAACTCCCGTTATAACGAAGTCCTCGGGACTGGCAATTTTCTTTCGGTATATAGAAATTACGTTATAACCGAACAAATACCCAGGTCAAAAAACCAGTAGAAACCAGTAGAAACCAGTAAGCATTTTTAACTGGTCGTTACTGGTTTTAACTGGTCTTAACTGGTTTTAAATGGTTTCAACTGGTACCAGTTGAAACCAGCAAGGTAACTCCAACTTTCCAGTAACAAAATGAGCGATTCTAATTGAAACCAGTTATACCAGTTAAAGACATACTGGTACCAGTTGATACCAGTTTAATCATACTGGTACGAGTTTATACCAGTTGAAGTTGCACTGCTTACCAGTTGAAACCAGTAAAAGTCTACTGATGGCCAGTTGTAATATCAGTTCAAGTATCACTGTACCAGTTGGTAACAGTTTCTGTCGGTTGAAGTCTTACGGTACCAGTTGATACCAGTTCAAGTGTCATTTATTTGTACCAGTTGATACCAGTTGAAGTCTTACTGGTACCAGTTTATCCCAGTTGAAGTTGCACTACTTACCAGTCCAGTTGGAGCCATTAAGTCTACTGGTTGCTAGTTGATACCAGTTCAAATATCATTTTGTACCAGTTGGTAACAGTTCCTGCCAGTTGAAATTTTACTGATACCAGTTGATACCAGTTCAAGTCTCACTGTGTACCAGATGATATCAATTTAATGAAAGTCTACTCTATATACTGGTCTATGAGTTGATACCAGTTCAACTCTCAATGTGTACCACGGTGCCACTTGATACCAATTGTAATCTACTGGTACAAGTTGATACATGTACCAGTTGAAGTCTCATTGTGTACCCTGGTACCAGTTGATATATCTTAAGGTAATGGTACCTGTGGCTCAGTGATGCGAGTTTGAGTCTTACCCGGAGTCTACTTTTGAATTCGATCAGTTCAAACTGAATTAAAAAGTAAATTAAACTTGTTTTAAAACATCAAATTAAAAAGTAAACAAAACAAAATACAGCAAAACATTTAACATGATTGAACTTGGACTCTTAATGACTTCAACTTGATTCAACTGGAACCAATTTAGATCAGTTGACATATAAACTGACAGACTGTATTTCGACCAGTTTGTGTGTGTTTGTGTGCGCGTGTTTGTGTCGGTTTGCGTGCAAATAGTAAATTGACACAATTTGAAACCCATTTACCTGACTGCATGGACTTGCTTACCACTTCATTCTAGATTAAAACCCAGTAACTAAAATATTGAAATGTTGATACCACTTGATACCAGTTGGTTTCTATTGGTTTCTACTGGTTCTATTGCACATGAATATTCATAAGCTATTCAAATTCTCTATGTGAAAAAGATAAAATATTGTTAAATTTATTGTTTTTATGATTTCAATAAACTCTTAAATGTCTGAAATGTAATAAGAAATTTACCTGATATTATTGCCGTGATATTCACAATTTCAACTTGTACCTTTGATGAGGTATTTTCATATTTTTATAATAAAAATGTAATCTACTTGGTAACCATGTCTTAAAGTATTGCAACTAGATGGCCCTATATATATGAATGAAATATCCCTTGCACTAACTAGGTCTAGGACGTAGGCTAAGCCTAGATGTACTTGTAGGTATAGGCTTTAAGTCTAGCTGTAGGATTATGATAGGTTAGGTCCTAGACATTAACAATGTTGTGACATACACATGTTCTGGTATAAACCCATACTTCAAATAATTCAACACAAAATTAATTTTGTCAACTGGATCCCAGTTGATTCCAGTTGATACAAGTTGATTCCAACTGGTACCAGTTGATTCCATTTCGACGAATACCAGTTGATACCAGTTGATTCCAGGTCCCATTTTCCATATTGAAACCAGTTGCCTTAACTGGAATCAACTGGTACCAGTACCAGTTAGCCAACTGGTTTTTCGACCTGGGTAAACAATGAAAACAAAAATAACCGTGTCCGGTATAACGGGAGTGCACTGTACCAGGTATAATTATTACATGCAAACATACGAACAGTGTGTACAAAGGCTAGCAAAAGACAGAATGCACGTCTTGACAGGAGCTTAATTAGCGATAGATATACATGTAATTATACCTTGTAATCGTTAAACATTGAATTCGGAGTGTATGGATACTGACTTACACCACAGTATCATTTCCACAAATTTCAAACAGCCACTGCTTGAAAAAAAAAAAAAAAGTTCTATTCCCAGCGTTACCAGGGTTCTACATACAAAGTGTACTCTTTCTTTACTTAGCAGACGTTAAGACGTTTTCTGGCCGACCTCAGATGAGCAATTTCGTTTAGGTCACAATTATTAGGAGAGAATTACGATCTCGAGTGCTTCAACATCGTTGTTAAGAGAAATCAAATGCGTAACGTGATATGAATTGACAATGATTTTATCCACCGTGACAATATTCGGGAAGCTGCAAGAGTTTGTTGATGTTGCCTTGGTACATGTCTTTTCATCCGGGTTCATCGCACGTTACCATAACGGCACCATGCATCCTAATGCACGAAAACACCAAACTACACAGCATTAATTTCTTTATGTGTTTGCCATTTCATGAGTATGAAGAACGTGATCTTTTTACATTACTCTTATTTGAGAAAGAGATTAATATTGCATTCGACTGTATTCAATTCTGTTGTTAGGATAGCAAAACAAAACGAAATGAAATGGGAATCATATCGTTTCCAGCGAAGAAGCGCACAATTCAGCAGGTGGGCAAATTCGTTTTGTGTCACAATTCACCTGCACAACTTGGAGAGACTATAATAAATGTACTTGATTACTCATCTCACGAATCAGATGGTTGGGATAATGAAGCTTTATTGTTTCACTTTGCATTAGAAGGAACGAATACTCAGTACGAGAGTGGCCGAGACAAAAGGTGGGGGGGGGGGGGGGAGCTAACAAAGAAGAAGGCGAAGAAGACAAACATACAGTGACATACTTAGAACCATGACGGGTAGTGATGAATAGGACCAGTCTCGGAAAGAATCGATCGAGCTATCACAAATTCACGCTATCCCCAGCCAAGGTCGCCGGGGAGGAGTAGTAGCACCCAGGTGTCACTGTACTCAAGAAAGGATGGTGGTATAAGATGTAGGAGTAGACGCGGTATACATGTAGTTCGGTGAACTCCTTGTGCTTTTCACGGACCGGGACAGTGTATGTACATTGATAGGTCCTTATAATGATTGTAACTGTTGATGTTTTGAGTGGGTAGCTGGCGCGTCACCTCTCACCTTCACCCACTCCAGGAAACCCTGGTTATCCTTCGTCCCTGTACAGTATACAATCTATGTATATATAGATATACTATACTAAGAATGTCTTTAGGATGAATATGTATCTCTATGTTCGTCTCGAACAAACAACGTTAAACATGATCTCGCTCTCTCTCTCTCTCTCTCTCTCTCTCTCTCCCGTATCCATTATCTCTATCTTCGAAAAAAAAAGTGGGAGAAGCGAAAGGAAATCAGTCGTCCCATGTATAGACAGATTATACGTTGCAAATTACACAAAAACAAACAATGAAAAATATCAATGGATTTTTTTTTCTCTACCTTATGAGGACTGCGAAATTCGTCCAAAAATAAAAGCAACAAACAAACGAACAAATTCAGCATCAAAACACTTCCCTACATGCGAAATCGTTCGTCTTCACAAAAAGCCGTCAAAAGTTACATGTAGGTTCAATAAAGGTGCGCGGTTGACCCTCAACCTTAATTCTATCCAAGTCCACAATACAATACATGTAAGCTGTCTGTGCTACTTTATAGAGACGCTCGATCCTATAATCATGAACTAGGAAACTTTTGGAATGATCAATTCGCAATAAATCGCCTACAGGAAAAGGTGTGTGTCATTCAATAATCTCATAAGAATCATCAATATTTTGACTGTAACAAATTAACTGAATTTACCAGTAAGGCTTTGCACGATTCATGCTGGTTTTTTTTTTATTATTGTTTTTGTTGGACTTGTAAGCATCCTACCAAAGCCATCGGGTATGCAAACAAGACAGGAGAAAACGGATAATAACACATTACAAGAGATAGGGTGAACGGAAAACCACCAAGGTAGGGTGTATTCAGTCTGACGCTTACAACAACATTGTACGTCATGTACATGAATAGAACTGACAAATAAAACTTCGATGAAATATAAACATCTTCACATCTTGTTCTTGCCCTGATCAGCAAGCATCTTTGGTAAAATACTCAGTATTCCTTTTCATTCGCACAAGAATGAAAGAAAACGGAAAATAATGATTTTTTTTTCTATCATACGAGACAAAGGATGGGCGGAAAACCATAAAGTGATGATGCTTTCATAGTCCCATGACCCTCACTTGTATTGGGCGGGCACTTGTGTCATTAAGGTTTCAATGAAATATAAACATTCATATACGGATGCACCTATAGACCCGTATGTTTGTCCTAATCTTTTGGTGACGAATAGACGGACGATAACCTAAGAATGTAACAGTCACTAAAGCAAAAACAAATACATGTGTATGAGTAAAAGTAGCCATAAAAGTGAATAGCTTGTCTGGAAACGGTCTGTCCCAAACTCCACCCACTCCAACCAAACTCGTTTCAAAGAAGAGGAAAAAATAATCTCTACAATGACATGTCGTGTCATGGAAGCGCGTAAGAGACCGTTCCAATGAATCCAAATGTATTCTAAGACACGCAGAGACACAAAGACATGAAGTCATTAAGGTCATCAATGGCCATTATTTATATATTTATATAACCATCATTGTGGAAGCTTTACCATGATTGGCAATAAAGGGAAGGTATAGTTTTGATTGAGATGGGGGACTCGGATTTTGGGAAGTAAAAAAAAAAAGAACACTTATGAAGCATAATAGTGTTAAGAGTAATTCAAAGTCTATTTTGATGAAAATCGGTTTTGAAAAGCCCGAGATATAAAGAAGGGAAAAGGGAAAACACAGTGATCCTAATTAAGGGTGGGTCGGGTACCATCTTTAAACAGAACCTCTTATGTGTTTTTGGTTATCTCAGCCATTTCGTAATCAATGTTCATCATGATGAACTTTAAATTCCTCCTATCTAATAGTATGCTTTTTCACATTCCATTTCCATAAGAGGTTTTTCATTATCTCACGAAAAAACAATCCTGAAGCCCCATCTCAATCAAAACTATACGATTCCTTAAATTTTTAGCTTCGTTTTTTGTCTTCTTGTTACAGTTTATCGTTGTTATAATTAAGACAATGATCACTACCTTTTATAATCATCATTATCATTAGCCCATAGATGATACGAGGAATATGTCGAATATGTAGGATGCAGGTCGATGGGATTTTTTTTTTCCTATTTTATTTGCAGAATCTGTGCGGGTAGTTTTGATGCCACAAGACCGATGTGGTTGCCGGAGCTTTAGAATCCCATAAATTTCTAATCTTATCTGATATGCATGGTTTGATTAAACTTCTGGCAACTCTAATTCTGCTGTTTCTAAGGGTCCTACTAAAGTCTGTTTGAAATAGCATGGGTTTTCATGTTAACATTCTTAACCTGTTTTCTATCTACCCCTTTCTGTCGACACTCCCTAGGCCGTCCTCGTCGTACAGTTCTTCCTCTGGAAGCTCCTATTCGTCAGACTCAGAATCGGGCTCGAGCTCCTCTTCCAGATCCGGATCCGGTTCGGACGATTCTTATACCGACTACGACAGTGACACGTTTACCGGTGCTTCCGTTTACTCGGATACCGGAAGCGATTCGGGTAGCGACTCATCAGATAGCGAAGACGTGAGCGGCGAGAACGGCAGCCGCTCGAACTATACCTCTGGTAGTGACTCGTCGTCGGATAGCGGATCGGGATCCGAGTCCGGATCTGAGTCAGAATCGGACTCAGAATCGGAATCAGAATCCAGAAACAGCATCGGCAAGAGTGAAGACGGTTATCACACTCCAGCGAGCAAAGACTCCGGAATATCCATGAAGGACAACACTTCGCTGGAACCAGTGAAAGATACAGCTCAAGTGACGCAGAAAGTGCAGCAGGGAGGAGTGGATAGTTTGCTAGAATTCGGTAGGAAGAGAAACTCTGAACAACGGACTTCGTCTGCATTATGCATCATTCTGTGATGAAATTGACTGTATACAAGACTAAAATGGCGTCAGTGTCAATGACGTAATCGCTGCGAACGTAGCAAAATTAGTAATTATACAGGTGTAGGGCCTATGATAGTCATTCTCACATCGCACGAAAACTTCCCTTCACTAGTTTTTTTTTTTTTCCCTTAACACCAAACTAAACTAAAATAATTTGAAATAAGATCAGGACTGCCTTGTTTGCTCGAAAGAAACGTCATTTCTGGAAGAAGGTATAACTGATTTTGTGAATCCCCTTTTTGGCTCGTAAAAAAAGAAAAAAAAAGGAAGATTAAAAAATGGAGAAAAATATCACAACATCCATGATTTTCTAAAGGTTTCGGGTGTGTGTGTAGAGGGGGGGGGGGCATTGACGCTTAACCCCTCCCTTCGCACCCCCCCCCCCCCAACTCTGACACATGTTCCGCGGTCCCTGTATGGTAAACAATTCTGTACTGTTTGTGCCCGAATATGAAGCGTCGGTGTATGTCTATTGTTTCGATTTCGCAACTACTCATGGCTGTGTAAAAAAAAAAAAAAAAAAAAAAAAAAAAAAACCACACACACACACAGAAAAGATTGCATCAATGACCGTTTTTTTTTTTTTAAATATAATTATGTCCAATAACTGTATTTAAAAGCTGCCAAAGTTCTATCATCAAATCTATTATAAAGCGTACACTGTATAAATAACGAGCATGTTGAAATTATGGTACGGTATACGGCGCTTCACATTGTGTTTTGTGTTTGTATTTTGCTTGTTTTGTCTTATTGCAAGTGCTCTTTCCTTCTCCTCTGCATAAGTATGTTTGTGTGGCATACTGAATGTTGCGTAATTAATAATTCAAGAGAATGCCAGCCCATATAGAATGGTAGAAAAGGGAGACTTAGTACCAGATATTGGAGACAGTGCTATGATTTGTGATTTTAACACTCGACCTATAATTGTACGAAAGTCCTAGTCCTGGTATTCATTGGACTACTTCCCTAACTTTTGTATCGTATCTGGACCAATCCAAAGTACATTACACACTCACTACATAGTGAAAGGCTAAAACAATCATTCACAGATGGAACACATCCACGTAGTATTATACTTGGATGACAACGAAGAAAGTGCACTTTACGAGAGAGCTGCATGCATTCACTCTATGAATGAAGTACAACTTGTATCTGAAATGCCTGAAATTTTCAACGATATGTGCCAGAAGAGATATTCTGCATCACAAGCTTCGGGTCTCAACAGGAAATAAAAGGAGACTAACAAAGCACTCACTTCAATCATGACATCTCAGTGCATCTTTAAAGCTTGCACGGGATTGTGCTGTACAGTTTCGCGAAACATAACTATTTGTTTTTGTCTTGTCTTGTGGTTTGTTTTTTGAAAATGGAGAAAAAAAATCGCAAATTCTCATTCAACTCCCATATTGTCAATCCAATGAACAAATGATTGTACCCAAAATGCCTTGAGGACTGTCCTAGAATGTTCTTTCTAGAATCAAGTCCAAACGAAAAAAAAAAAAAAAAAAAAAAAAATCTTACACAAATGCAAAATTCATTCCCCGATTTCTCGTGTCATTTTGTGCAATGATGAGCGGCGACCTCACCCCCCCCCCCCCCCTTCTCTTCCTATTTCTCTCACACATCAGTATACATACTACATACATTGTACATTGGCCCCCTTTGGCAGACTGAGGTGCAGGCCACACGAAAATACGTGTAGTTCACTGTACAGAGTACATTGTATATGTACACGTGTAATATGCAATACGAGAGTGGTCAATTCTGTATTGAATTCAATATGTTTTAATACAAGGCTTAGGCTGTTAAACAATGTGAATTACTTGAGAAAATGATATCGTGCAAAACTAAACTTAATAATCAATACAGTGGTGACTGATGACTAAATAAATACAATGTACCATCATGATTGTAAATGAAATAAAATGAAATGCAATGTTACATGATTGTCTCCCTATTGTCATTGAAAGACTGGTGAATCTGTGATGAATGAACAGTTCTCTTGTGATCCTCTATATTAATACACATTGTATATGGTACGTAGACCGATATATCCTGCTCCAAGTTTATCGATTCCTTAAGCAGTTGAAATAACAGAGCTGGGAGAGAGATATTTTGAAAGAAAGGATATCTTTGATTGAACATGCCACTTTGCTATTCCGTTTCAGCTTTAATACTTTTTAAGCCCCCCGCCCCGAATCGATCAAGCTTTAGAAAACACAAACTGAGCAATCATTGCCTTTGAAGGTCTTTCTATTCATTTCCTTACGAATGGTCTTTTAAAAAAAGTCTGAAACCTTTCATCTATTATACACAGGGTTTGAAAACATCAATAAACATCTATATTAGACACATCACAAAATCATCTTGCAGCCGCAGTATACATCCCCACATCATAATAATTAAGCATGAAAGTCACGCCAAAAATATGTTTCAAACTTGTTTTGTGACACAAGTGTCATTGACAAATTAATGCTTTAATAATATTCAAGTCCAGAAGGATGGCGATGACAATACAGGGGAGGCAGGGTGCATATCACGTGAATTAGATTTGATGTATAAATGTAATACAGTGTACATGTATCATCATTCCAGCTGAGACTTCATTCTTATAACTTTCATAAATGACAAAAAAGTTTCACTTGTACAGTGCACTCCCGTTTAAAGAACACAGTTATAACAAAATTCAGGTTACATCAAAATAAAAACCCAGGGCGCAAAACTATCGACCCTATGTGTTTTCATTGTTTACTTGTTTGGTTGTAAAGAAATTTCCATATAACGAAAGAAAACTGCCAGTCCCTAGAACTCCGTTATAATTGGAGTCCACTGTACAAATCTCTCCAAAGCACCCACAATACCTACATTTTGTACACATGAATAAACTTTGAGTGGGTATTGTATGCAGTATGTTGTTTTCTTGAGTTCATGAAGTGCTTTTTCTCTCACTTATCTATATCCTGGGGTCCGTTTCATGAATTCATCACAAAAAGAACGTGTATTTACACAAATCTCAGAATGGCCATGAAGTCGCTCATATTAGCTACAATGTATGGGAGACTTTAAAAGAGAAGTAAAATCCATTTCATGAAGTTTCTCATCAGTGTGTCTCACGAGCAAAAAGTCTCTGATAAGACTTCCATGAAATGCACCCCTGACATACATATCGTACATTCTAATTTCCATATTTGGTATGTGAGAAAAGTATTCACATAGAATACAGCAGCACTGGAATTTCATCAAAACTTTACACTTCATGGTCCCATAGATCTGTGGATTTACACCTCCAACATGCTTCACAGATAACTGAGTTCACAAAACTCGAAGCAAGCCTGCCATGCAGACAAGACCAATGGAGCAAAGAGAAAGTGTCTCATAAATATTCACATGTTAAAAATAAATGCTCACTGTACTGGCAAAAAGAATGAGAGCAGTTTCATAAGCATTACAAATCATTCATTTTCAAGTGTCTTGTATTCACACAAAATATTTGAATGAATTCCAAGGAAGACAATTTTTAATTTAATTCTTTTCAATTTGAGACTAACTCTTTTCACTTCAATTGGATATAAGACAAGTGAAATTTTTGTCTTCAAAAAAAAAAGATGTACAGAGTTAATGTTAACTTTAATTAGTCTCTCAGTCATTTTAACAGAGATGATGAAGTTAATTGATTTTTACCAATTATGAACTGCTGACAAAATAGACTTCCAGCAGAGATGTGGCAGCATACACTTCTTCCTTTCAATGAATTTCACCAAAGCATAAAAAGCTATCATATCCCATATCCGTGTTTTGTGATTTGTATCAAGTGGCTCCATAATTGTGTTACTGTTTAAGACTTGCAAAATAAACATTTGGGACAAGATTAAAAGTGGCTAAAGATGTGTACACGATTACCTCTAAAGTTAATAACAATTAAACCAGAGTGACTCCATACTCATTAGAAATACAATTCAGATGAAATCCAAACCTTGATTCACGCATTTCCTGATTTGAAAAGATGTGCCACTGTATGAGTTAAAACAATTTTGAATTTCCAGCAAAACTGAGTTACCCAAATGTCAGCTTTCTACAAATTGAAATCATGTGTATTGGTTACCCTCTGTGTCTTATCAAGAAGTGGGAGAGTTCTCACAGCTCAAGTGCATGACTCTGATCATACATGTTGTTGTCATGGCGACATCTGGGTAAATATGTTACGGTAGGCGCAAAGCAAACTCACACAGCCATTCAAGCGAGCTCTGTGAGTTACTCATCCAAGGTATTCAGAAGGAGGTCTATTTGCAGACTGTCTTATTCAACATGCACTTTGACCTCACACATTAAATTTTTTTTCACAAATCAATTTATTTACTTTTTTGTCTAGAACTGGCATGCTGATGGTATTTAATATAAATCCCGAGAACTTGTCAAAATGGGGTTACAGCAAGTATAATCTTATTTGAAAATAAACCACTCCTGCTAAGTGTTTTGTGCATGTGGAATAAGATATCAAAATTTTTCATGTAAACTAATTCTAGGGTGGTAACATAAAATGGTTTTGTGTGAGGAAAAAAGAACAAAGGAATGCATTATCATACCCAACCACAGACTAAAAAACGGAAAATGGTTCTCACAAGAATTTGTGAATGATCAACTTCACAGTTTCCATAGTTACAAATTGTATTTGTTCTCTCTTGATATCAAAATATTCAAGATAAATAGGTGATCTGCTGCAATAGTCAACTCTGAACGGTCACTGCTGAAACGTGTGGACAAGGCTATCATAGTCCAAGGGGTGAGAATTGAGTGGGCTACATTGTATCATAGCTGTTATCTCCAATCAAAACAAGGAGAGAAGGATATAAATCTCTTCTAATTGTGAAAAAAATCCTCATATCAAATTGAGAGAATTATATAACAGCTCACATTATATTCAAAGGAGATATTCTTTTCAAATTGTAAATGAGGTAAGCTTTACTTTTTAAAAATTCATTAACAGTGTAATCAAAGCTTCGAGGGCAAAGAGCACTAGTCGGCAGCAGCCCCAGCAGACTGCCTTCTTTTCTTCTCCCTCCTAGCTGCCAGAATGGTCTCTAACCTCCCCCCGAAGCTCTTTGGCCTCGGCGCACCCGCTCTCGGAGTGCCGCTCATCCTCTTCTTCTTCGACTTCTCCTTCACTGGCGTCACTGTCCCTCCGCTCTTCTTCACTTCTTCCACTTTCCTCCTCTCCTTGACCTCATCACTTTGAGGCACCTTCTCACTCTTCTTGGGGGTTTTAACACTCGTCTTCCCAACACTGTCACTTGTTTCAACCTTTGAGGCTACGTCCTCTTTGACGGGCTTTGCTCCAATGTCGCCAACGTTTTTCTCTCCACTTGGTGAGGATATTACTTTCCCATCTTTCCTTTTCTTATTCCTCTTTTCAACTGCTGGTGACATCGTCCTTTTCTTCCCCATCCCCTCTCCCTGTTGGTGATTCTTGACGTTCCCTTTGCCGCTCTGTGCATCCTGCGACTTCGCCCCGCTAACCTGTCCGTTCGGTTTTCTCGGCGACGGCGATCGTTTCTCTGCTGCCTTCTGCTTCTTCCCTCGTGGAGTCGTCTTGAGATTGGAGGCAACTGCTGGTGAGTCAGTACTGTCCCTGCCGTTCTGCACGATCTCCATGGGCTCGGTACTATCTGCATCTTCCTGGGCATTTGTTCCCTGCTTGGTTGCATCTGATGTAAATAAAGAGATGGTAAGTGAAAATTTCACTGAGAAAGGCACTGTACAAAAGATGCTGCTTTCTACACAAATTCAGCAATAAATTCTGAAATCGTGAGATACCCTCCTAAAAAACTAAAAAGATTCATGAGAAGCACTCAGACAAACAAAAAACACACAAACAGCAAAACTGAGAAGGAACAACCACAGGTGCATGCATTAACTATTTCTGTGCCTGGGAATTCAGACAGTACATACACTGCTATGGGGTTTTCTGAGCCAATTGGCACTCAGAACACACAAAAGGTTAAAATTAATGGGCTTGGTACTATCTGCATCTTCCTGCTTGGTTGCATCTAATGTAAATAAAGAGAAGGCAAGTGAAAATTTTACTGAGAAAGGCAATGTACAAAAGGTGAAAAGGTGGTCAAAAGGTGTTTTTATTGGGTAATATCCATAGCCGCCTGAAGGCTGAATTGCAGACAGTTTACATGAATCAGTGTGAAAACATTGACATAATTTTATTTACAAAAAATGGAAGATGCATGGAGTAAAGAATAGAAAAACAGAAATACAGAAATACAGAAAAATAAAAAGATGCCTTTGCACAAAACATGAGATACCATTCTCAGATGAGAAGCACTCAGACAAACAAACAAAATGCAATTGAGAAGGAACAACTACAGGTGCACGTACATACTAACCACTTCTGTGCCAGAGACAACCTGTATACTGCTATTGGGTTGTTTGTGAGAACTGGGCCCCGTTGCAAGAAAGTTGCAATCAATTGCAAATAATTGCTAATTTTGAAACAACCATTCTGATTGGCTCAGGGTATGCCCTATTAAGAAGACATGCATGCCACAATGATTTTGATTGGCCAGTGACAATCAGTTGCAAGTTGCGTTTAAACACAAAGTTTCTAGCAACGGGGCCCTGGGCACTCAAAGCACACAACAGATTATAATTAATGAGCTCGAAAGTCAGGACTGGAACTTGTTGCATGACTATGAAATGAAGATAGCTCACCAGAAACTTTGTTGGAGATTTTCTTTAACTTGGCGATGAAGAACCCATCCATATTGTGAGTGTGTTGGTAGATTCTCTTGGTCAGCTTTAGCGACGGATGGAAGTGACGTCCCTTGAATCTATTGAAGGCAAAATGAAATTTGATATGATAAACACACATGCTGTGAGGTGTTCAAAGTACTTGATCATGTGAGCCCCCTTGTTTTTTTTTCTTCCAAGGGAAAAGGGTATTTATTTTCTTAAAGCCTTACAATCGTGGCGAGTGGTTTGGGCGGCACGGAGACGAACGCAACACGCTGCCTCCCCCATTCTGTATCAAATGTAGTGACCCCGAATGAGAACAGCACAGGCTCAATGGGTCAGCAAACAACACTCTAGACTACAGCAATTCTGTGCTACAAATCTCCTGATCCAAAATGGCTGTCCGAGCGAGCCATGAGAGTCTCCGAATGGACGCACACTCTCAGTGCGCATGCGCATGAAGAGAGGCCAAAAGAGCCACGCGTCTTCTGGCCTCTCTCCTCCAATCACCGCAGCTCGCGGTCACAATGTTTGTGTATGATGCGTACATACACACACACGTGTCTCAGTGGCAGCAATGTCCCACACGTTTACGGATATAGCACCGAGTCTGGCATTGCACAATTGCATGAACAAACTTCGGTCGTTCGGGAGTTTACGTACCATTAGGGATGACGTTCGTCCGACTCTAATTCATTCATTTTGTTTCCATTTATGGGAAGGATCACCCTACAGCCATAGCAAGAGCTGAATTTCAAAGGGGTCCGTCTACGTACAAGTAGGGCACATTCCAGTTTAACTTGACATCTTCACATGCTTTTTGTGGCTACCATGTACATTGCTCTGAAAAGCAATGTGCATATGCATCGCGATACATACATGTTGTCAAAAGGTCATAGGGGCAGATGAGACAAGAGGGCAGCATAATCAGCATAATTTGGATGAAACACTATCTGACAGACCCAGCTGTAGTTGCAGCAGTGGTTTTTATCGTTTTGCTCCCAGCTTTGTTTGAAATCCTCCGCCTTCAAGGCATTGTTTTGTCACCCACGTGACACTACTACAAATTCAAAACGGACCAATCTCGGCAACATGCTGCAAAGCAGGGCACAGCTTACCTCGAAAACCCATCCTGGCCGAAATCCACGCCCGTGGGAACCAGCTTCACGTCGCGCTTCTTCAAGGCGTAGTCGACCACCCATTCATTCTCCTCCACCTATACGTGAGACAAGGGGAAAGGTGTCGTAGATGCAACACATTGCAGATATGACATACTCAACATTTGAAGGGTTTGTTTGCAAAAACCGATAAGTCCATTTTTGAAGATTTTGAAGTATGATCTCTGTCAGAAAGTACAAAATAATACCTTTTAAATGATATATTGGTCACTACATATACAGGTATATTTTTGAAGTTATGGTCAAAAGAAGCAAAAATTTTATTATTCTCTTTATTTTTCTTGACCTTTAATCGCAAATATCTCCATTTGGTAAATATGGACTTACCGGTTTTTGCAAACAAACTCTTCACATACTCTCGTGTGAGCAGAGACTATAAAATGCAGGAAAACCTGATTAATGACAAGGTTGCCGGGACTGCCAATTTTAAGTCATTACAACTGGTACTCGATATAAATGTACTACATAAGAGACCACTTCAAATACGATGCAAAATCAGGATTGCAAATTAACCTCGTTTAATGTGGTACCTTGTAAACAAGATTGTAATAATGAGGTTTCCTTGTAGTAGAAGATCTTACATACCAATCTGAGGTAAATCAAATGTGATGGGTACTTGGTGATAGTAATGAAATGCAAATTCACACCAAGTGAAAATCGAAGTGTATTCAGACACAATAGAAAGTTATGACTGATTGAAAGGTAGCCACATGATTGACCACATGAATAATGGTCAGGGGACTTAAGAATACTGGTGTCATGTGGAAGATGTGCCTAATTTCAATAGAGAAGCAAGGTCTCTGTACAAGAGATTTATGTCCAAACCTCAGAATCTCTACCAATCTTGAGGGGAAAAGGGAAGTCATATCAAGCAAACTGAAGAAACCAATCATACTTTGATCATTTTTTGAATAAGTGTAACAGGTAGCAACGTGCACAAGACAAGCTACTCATGTCAATATGAAGGAAGAATGTGAGACACTCACAGAAGAAAGCCAAGTACTTAGTCTTATTTGGGCAATGAGGAAAATACATGTGTGCTACATGCATCTCAAGAGTTAGACTGATTCCTAAATCATTAAGGTTTTTACGCACTCCTGTGAGGACATGAAAGATATCTAAGTTTCACAAAGCCTCCGGTAGAATCAAAAGGCAACTTCGTAGCTTGGCTTTACCATGATGGAGCAGGTCGAGTAGACAAGGTAGCCACCCGTCTTGGAGCGGGCATCGATGGCATCGATGGCCGCCAGGATCAGCTCCTTCTGGAGGTGGGAGCAGCGCTGGATGTCCGTCTCATCCTTGCTCAGCTTGACCGCCGTATCCTTGGAGATGACCCCCGTCCCACTGCAGGGGGCATCCAGGAGCACCCTGTCGAATCCTCCCATCACCTGGGTGGGATTGAGGGAAGGAGAGAAGGGGGAATGGAGGAGGAGCAGAGGAAGGACATAGTGGTAGGGAAATGGAGGACAAGGAGAGGGGAGAGGATATTGAGAAGAGAGGAGAGGGACAGGAGAGATGAAACGGAGAATTGAGTTACAGAAAAGATGGAATGGGGGAGGAGAAGGGAGGAAATATTAATGGTAGGAGCATAGAATATGAGAGGAGATTGAGGGTGAGATTAATAATAGGAGGATGGATTGTGAGAGAAGAGGGAGATGGAAGAGGGATGAATGGTGGAAAAGTTGGAATGGAAGAGGAAAACAGAGATTGAGAGATGGAGGGAATAGAAAAGGAGATGGGAGATTGAGGGGGAGACAAACAGTAGGAAAAACAGAATTGGAGAAGAGAATGGAGAAGGATAAGGGATTAATTGTAAGGTGAATACAAAGGGAAAAGAGGAGTGGAGAAGTGGAAAAAGGAGGAGCAATGTGGTTGTCAAAATCTGAAGATATCATTTTCCCACATCCTTCTTATAACTGTGGTTTAGACCACCTACATAGGTTGCATGACAATGTGCAACAATCTTCTAATTTTCTTCTTTTTCTCATGACAAGTTTTTACATAAACTTGAATCCGGCCAGTTAGTTTACCATTAAATCAAATAGAAGAGTGGGGTTTCCCTACACAGAATGCCCTATGAGGGGTAATAGTCTCCAGAGTATCACCTACCTTGGGGAAGGACTTTCCATCCTCATTGCAGACAACAGTGTTGGTGATGCCACAGCGGTGGATGTTTCCCACGAGGGCCTTCACTCTCTTCTTGTTGGCGTCGTTGGCAAACAACATCCCTGTGTTCTTCATCAGAGCAGCTGGAAAACAGCAAATTTGACAAAAAAATTTCACAAATTCAAACAATTTTCCATCACATTGGTTTACACTTGAATACAGAGACATTATAATTTGCTTGGTTGAGTTTGTTTAACCCTTGCTGCACTTCGGTGAACACCTGGCATGCACACTGGAGTGCTTTGTTCCCCGATTGGCACAGGTGCCTGGAAACCGATCGTCTGCGAATAGCGATTACCTAATCCCCTTAATCCCTACTCCGTCACCTGTCCTTGCCCTTCCTGTTGGACTGAGGCACATTGCTACACCTGAGTGGGCTTGACTGCTTTGCAACTAGGCTCAGTTTGGATAGATTTCTGAACTGGCTGATGAGAAAGCTTGACACATATATGTAAAGCTAAGTACCTCGGCACAACAAGGGTCAAGCGCTTACCAGCAATTACGACTTAGAGAGGGAAAGGAGGCATGTCTAATGATGTCTTTGTTCCTCTACCACTATCAAATCTTACTGAGACATACAATGAATGAAGAGTGCTATGCAGAATTAGCTTTGTCTAGTTGCACACATGAATGGACGGCTAAGCATCATCTCCTGTATGCTAGTGCACTGTAGATGGCTCTTTATGTCATCCAAACAAATGGCAATGCGACCAATTTTTCATTGTAAATGCTTCTATCCGCAACTAAGAAGAAGGGATATCAAGAAAGCACTTGCTTCTCAGCAACTTTTTAGAAAATATCTCGTGGGATGAGAAGGTCAAAACTTTCCTTTCTAATCAAAAAACAAAACAAAACAATATGCTATAAGAAAAAAAAAGGAGCATTAGTTACGATTGCTGCGACTATCAGGATAAATCAGTCTTGTTTGGCAAATCAGGAGCTCATGAACGGGCCAACTACGCCCTGTTGCTTGAAAACGTGCAATCAAACATAAATCAGATAATCAAAAACTTAAATCGTGTATCAGCCAATTAGAACTGAGTATTCAGAGACTTACTCATGTTAGATCTTCTGACTTAAGGTTTGATCTCAACTTTTATTTATTCATTTTTTCAGGGCCCTGAAGTTAATACAATGGACTCCCATCATAACAAAGTCCTTGGGACTAACAGTTTTCTTTTGTTATATCGGAATTTTGTTATTAACGAACAATTAAACAATACAAATACATATAGCTGATAATAGTGCAGATTGAATGTTTACTTCGTTGTTACCGGAATTCTGCTATATCCGTGTTCATTATAACGGGAGTACACTGTAATGGGTCAATTTACCAAGCATGCCACAGGAAATAAGCCAGTGACGTAAACATGGTGAAATAAAAAAAAAAAAAAATTGATAATGCAAGGCGGCATGCACCTTCCTCATGTTCAGTCACCAATGATACTCGTAGAAAGGGTCACATTATCTCTGTCACGTCCTGTGCAAAGTCTTACCTATGTAGGTGGTCTTGCTCCCCGGCGAGGCACACATGTCTAGAATCTTCTCACCCTCCTGGGGGGCAAGTGCCATGACCGGCAGGAAACTGGATGCCCCCTGCAGGACGTAGTGACCAGCAAGGTATTCTGGTGTGGCTCCTGCAGAGATATAAGACAGGAGGGGAATAAGTACAGTGAGAAATAACAATTGACAAGATAGAGTCAGCGGACAGTAAAATAGCCATCATCATTTGTTTACTCTGCTCCCTTTGAGAGCTGATTAACTAAATGCTCAATTACATGTACTTCTTATCAAAAAATAAAAAATAAAATAAAAGTCCATACTTTGATATTGTTATGACCTTTCAATGTTGGCATTATGGCACTCGAATCAGACTTATTATCATCACTAAAATATAATGCAGTTAATATGTTTCACTTGATAATTTTCAGTTGTTCCTCACTTTATCATGACAAAGATGTAGAACAGTCAAATGCGATACACTGCTGGGCAGGAGTAATCAGAATAATTGAGCTGGGAAGATTGCAAAGTCTTTATTTGATTAGAAGTGACTGAGCCCTCAGAGGAATTATGAGACTTAAGTGATTTCCTGAACTTCTGTAAACACATACTGGTAGTATGGATGTGTTCCTTTATCTTCTTTTTTCCCCCTTAAAGGGGATGGCTAGTACCTGATCAGTGGGAATCAGTGGGAATGCTGGGGGATGATTGTTCCAATTCTTGTGGGATTCATTTATTGAGTACATTATATAATTATCTATTGTTGTGTGAAAATTATTCATATTCAAGTAATGTGCAGTTTAATGTTTCCAGGCTAGCATGCCTGTACAGTGAAGGGGCATTAAACTGCACATAAATTGAATATTAGATCGTTCATAAGCAAATGATTTTCACACAACAATAGATATATAATGTATTCTTACCCCGTTCCTTACGGGAACCTGGTTTACCAGGTTCCCGTGGGAGCAACTGATATATACGGAAACCTGGTTTACCAGGTTCCCAAAATGAAGACAAGGGTGCCTGCTTCAGTGACCTAAATCCATGTTTCTTTGTGTTAAAATGCTCAGAAAAGTGGGTTTGATAAAAAGAGTTTATTCTATCAGGATTTGTTCTCCTGCTGTTTAAAAAAAGGGGGTTTTACAGTATTATGTACCTTTTCCTGATTTAGTATTTTGCTTGTTCTGCTGTAAACTCGTACGAACATGTATATAATGATCAAGGCTGAGACCAGTTAGAAATGCGGGTTCGCTGACCCCAGTCACCTCATTCAGGTACCTGGTTTTGCGTAGAACAAAAGATTCTGAGAGCTCATCAGCGCACGCTCTATTCATACCTCGCACCCGATCGATATTTCCATTGTCCACGGGCACATGTAGTTGACCGTAGAAAGGGGGACACAATGAACCGCTTGACTGCCTTCGAACAGCTGTATTACCAACCTGTGTGCCTCTCTGTCGACGGGCGAAAAGAATCTCGTTTGGGGGCATTAAAGGCACTCAGAGAATTGCGGAAGGAACGGGTTAAATGAATCCCACAAGCATTGGAACAATCATCCCCCAGCATTCCCACTGATTCCCACTGATCAGTTACTAGCCATCCCCTTTAAAGTTAGGAAATGCAATTTTCAAATTAGCAAATTCATTGCATGTCTGATCTAGACAGAGAAAGAGAGAGTGAAACTTTGATTTAATAACAAAGATGGGACAGAGAATGAAATTTTAGTTCAGTTGTCTGTCTTTAAAAGACTCAGCAACACAAGGTCGCTTGCCTTGATTCAAGGCTGATTTATTTCAATCATGTGCCAATGGGCTGAGGGATACAAGAATAGCTGTACACAGATATGCCTGGTACCAGTCTTCCCACTTATCATACTTACCAACTGGGACCGACGAGTCGTAGATGACCAGTCCAACCTTTGACCATTTGCCTACTGGGTCAAGGTTTACCCCTCTGTTAATCAAGGCCTGAAACGAAGTAGGAATAAAGTAAAATCATCCAAATAGAATATATTTTATCGACACAAAAATTCACATGAAATAGAGGATGGTGCATTAAATTCCACCCTGCAAACTCCATGGGCATAGAATGGCCGAGCATCCATTCAAAAGAGAAATAACTTCAGAATCAAAGCAGCAAAATCAAAGGTGTACAAATGTGAGAATTTCAGAAAAGAAATGGGAAAATTGGAAAAAGACTAATTCCTGTGTGAATGTCAGTGAGTTACCCCGTTGAGAACAAGTCCTGAGAATACTTGGGCAAGTCTCTATGGGAAATGTGTGTTATAGCGAAATCAGCCCATCCTCAATGGGTTAATATGAATGCTCTGGTTTTTTTTTATCCACTATCACCTGAGCCAAGTCTCTCCTCCTGGTCTTGAGTGAATTGGTCCTGATGGTGACCGGGCGGCTGACCTCATTAGCTTCTAGGAACTCTATCAGCTGAAAGGATGAAACAATGCGGACAACACAGAATGAGTGCACTGAGAAAATGTCATTTAGATCTACACAATCAAGGAGCTTTCGGTAAGAAACCTGATTAGAATGCTGGTGTGTTGGAAGGTCAGGCCCCATGCACTTTTAGCATCTTGGGGAATCCAACTCTTGAGGATGAGTCCCGAGTATACTCGGGCAGGTGTCTACGGGAAATGCGTGTGTATCAAAATCAAACCGTCCTCAACGGGTTAAGTGTAGGTGGCAGCATACAACATAGCATATCTACCACTTCAAAATCCTTGTCTTACCAACTGACATTCTTTGCAGTTGGGGTTTCTGTATGAATAACTTTGATGCTACAGATGTATTATCAGGGTGCAGTCATTCCCACCGTTTCAGAATTTTTAATTCATATGTGAAATGCTTTTATTCATGGTCATGGTACCATATTTCCCCGCCCCTTTCTCTCTGTCTTACACCATGTCTGAGCAAATAGAATAATGGATACATGCTACAGAAATTCAAATGCTGAATCTATAGTGAAGTTAGTATTGAATGCTTCACATACCTCAGACAGGGGAAATAAGTCCATGATCTTTGTGATGAGAAACTCATTGTAGCTGTAGTAGGTCATGAGGTCATTCCGTAGGACCTGGATGTACTCCTGACGTGGTCTTCAGTGAGTGGGACCAAGGAGAAAATTAGATAAGAGGTAATGATACATTCTTGCAATATGCAATATGTTAGACTCGTGTATATTTATGTTAATAACTTCATTCTTTGGCTTCATTTTGTGTGTTTCTGATGACATCTTGGTCTTCATTCACCTCGTTCATTATTGCTAAAAACTTTTCAATGACAAAACAGCATTAAAAAAAAGCAGGAGTAAAGTGTTTACATGTGACTTCAAGAAAAATAAACAAAAGCTTGAAAATGATCTCATATGCAATCACAAACCTTCCTTTTTTTTGTTTTGTTTTGTTTTTATTTTCATTGCAATAAAGCATATGAGACCGCAACCTCCAGATTGTAAAGGGTTTAACGAGTGTAAAATGACATCCCCTGTAACATGTTCCCGGGTAGTAAAACACATCCAATAATCCTTCCCAACTGGGCTTCCTTCCCATCTGAGCTTACCTTCCCTCTTCTCTGCGGTTCTTGAAGTCCGCTAGTACGTCCATTATCTCCTTGATTCGCTGGTGAACTAGGCTGAGGTCAGTTGCCTGGGACGGTGTGAAAGGTCAAGGAACTTTCATGCCACTGCAATGGAACATGATCACCTGTGTCCTGACAGCAATTTAGAGGCAGGGCAGGTCGATGCACTCTCCACACTATTTCTGCCCATTCTATTTCCACCTGAGAAGATGGCGGGATAGCTCATATCCAGCTACAATAGCTCGGGTGCAGTTGGAGATACAGAGCAATCAAATATGCCAGTATTAACAGACTAGAAGGCAGGGTGCTACAACCTTACTTGCCTGCTGGCCTTGGGCAATCATAACTCATTGCTGGGCCAGTAAAATGAGTAAGCACTTGCACATGAAAAATGAAAAGAAATGTATGGGGCCTTCACCCAAATGCTCATTCATGCAAGCAAGGGGACATACTTCATATTGTATCTACTGTAATACTCTGTAGACCAGATGTAAGGAAAGCTTAAACATACAACTTGGTCCTCTACCACCTGTCTTTTGTTCATATCACTCATTAACCCTTCATCTTTTCGGGTTATTGTTTCATTCTAGTAATCTGTGATACGGCATCGATTGTGATGTCTGCCAGGTGTAATGAAGTCATGTGATGCTCAAATGGGCTCTAGCTCTGGAAGTAAATTGTGTCCTTGGTAACGATATTGCAATAAATTGAAATGGTTGGAGAACATTCACCAATGGTAAAAAGCAGAAGCGAGCTACTACAAACTTCATCAAACTTTATTGGCTTCCTTGGCACTGATAGCTCTGTACTCTATTGAATAAGTGTGATAAGGATCTTGATGTTGGAAGAACTGACATGCTATGCAGAATTTGAAAAACAAATTTCTGCCCACAAATGCACCAAATGAAGGTCTAGCACTATGGTTTGCCAGGCTCTCCTAGACACAGCTTTTATACACCCAGAATACTATACCTTACTTGTTCTGTAATGATGCTTACTAGCAAAGTGTTACAGCGGACAATTCATCCATCTTAAAGTCAAAACAAAATAAAAGAAATAAAACACAAGAAATGACAACAAATCAAACGAGAGAAGCACTCTGAGAGCGCAGACCTCTGCCAAGCGTGCAGCTCATTTCTACCACTGATCTTGTTCTTCCATAGAGATATCAGTAACTTCCACTCATATGTACTTATAGCATTGTGTGCTGAAAGTTGCCCAATTTCCCAATATAGAAGCCTTTGTTATGTCATAAACCCTCAGCTGCACGGCATGCCTCGCCCCAGCACAAACTAGAGCATGCACTTTAGTGCACGAATGCAAACCTCAAATACGCGCAGTCTGAACTCCCAAGTTCATTGACCCACCTGCCAAAATATCAAAAATCCTTCATAAATTCCCCAAAAATTCTTGGATCACTACCAAAATTTAATAATCTGTTACTTGTATCATTCTAAACCTTTCCTGCAAGTTTCATCCAAATCCGTTTCCTACTTTTTGAGTTACTTTGCACACGGACAAGTTAACTATTAAATAACAAACACACAAACCAACGGTAACGAAAACATAACCTCCTCCCTTGGCGGAGGTAATTAAAACAAACAAAAAGGAACAAAACAAGGTGAAAACAACTTTACACTTAGTTCTATGAAAAATCAAGTCATGTTTTTGATGTAACGTTAACCCGTTGAGGACGAGTCCTGAGTATACTTGGGCAGGTGTCTATGGGAAATGCGTGTTGCAGCAAAATCAGCTCGCCGTCACTGGTTAAAAAAGGAAATCATGACTTTGGTGCTGTGCACATTGATATTCCTAGACATCTAGATTTGCAAAGGATATCTTCCTTCTCTATCTCCTGTCCACTGGGCAGTACAAATGTTTCTGTCTGCGAAATGCCGATTTTCATCTCCTCGTCTGCTAATTTCCTGCAGAAAATGACAACAACAACAACAAACGATAAAGAATTCTGTCATATGTCACCGCACTGTCAAACTCTCTGAGCATTTTGCAGCATTTCACTATCAAAGTTCAGCACAAAAACCTCATATTAAACATTAAACTCAACAAATGTATTCTAAAGATTCTGTGATGCCATACAAGGAAAGGGGCATGTCACATGGTCTAATAGGGTGTTGATTCCAGAGTAAAGGAGATTACATGAAATACACGGCTATCAACTGTAATTTTATGTTCTTGACTTCACAACGGAGTGTGGCTGCAGATGATGAGCAGAAACAAATAAGTCTTGCCAATCAAGGAGGAGACAAGGCAGAGGATCTAGCTTCTGCAACCTCTATCATTAATTTTCACAGTGGGGCGATAATCAACAGCATAGAGCAAACATAATTTGCTATGGGATGGGACTGACTAGCAGGCATCACCCTCCTAGTTGCTGGTGCATGGCACGAGAATACCAGCTTTGCTGAGCACTAAGCACTATACACCCCTAACATGTAGAACCTTGTGATTAGAGTAAAGAGTACATAAAGACAATAGAAATCAATGTCACAATAGTCTGTGTTCAATGATATGCAATGTAACATGCATGCAGGGAATTTGGCTTGCTTGTCGGAAAATTGAAACAATTAACCACAAAGTTTTTGGTACGATGAATGGCAAAAGCCTGATGAATTTTATAAGCTATTCATACAAGAACAACACAAGTACAGTATGTACGCCCATGATTTTTTATCATGGCTACTGCTAAAACACTGATCAATTCAGTGCTTATTTACGTCGATGTAGGGCAATTTGTCAATCAGTTGCAAACACAAGCTGTTTATACAGTGTATTTTAAGCAGGCCTCTTCTTGACTTCTCTGTGGTTGAAATATATGTGTAAAAACTGAATAAACTAGGTTTCTCACTGATCTCGTTTGATCTTCTTGTCCAATTTCTTCGAAGCTTTCTCGATTGGAAGCATCTCTTCATCGTCACCTTCCCCATCTTCATCCTCGCCATCGCTGTCATCATCTGAGTCTAGACCACCTGCAAACTCATCATCAGGCTGAGGACAGTGAGATTGGGAAGACAGGAAAGAAAAAAAAAAATGATTCGACTGATCTGTCTGCACTGAAATATTGCTCTAAAGAACCACATAAACACTTACACATACCAGAAGGGAAAAAAAGACCACAAATTAGTTAATTGAACTTACAATAACTACTTGGAATGAAAATGTGTTCACAACATTCATGTTTTGATCACTGTATTAGATGAAATTTATTTGCCAATTACTGAACACACCTTGAAACTATTAACTGAAAAGGCATCAGTGGATTCTTATTTCTTCACCAATAAAATCAGTTTCCATGCCTCTGTGTACTTTGACAACACAATCAACTTCACTGAGCCCCCTCCCCCCTCCCACCATCTCCCCAGTCCAGGCCACTGAGGGGTAAAAACTGTGTATTGCATTGCAATGGCATCTACTACCTTGTGAAAGGTGAGTGGGATTGTCTAACATTATAAAATGGGTTCAAGAATGTAGCCAATTGGAAGCACTGAAATGAGTCACGTGTGCTTGTATTAATTTCTCACTAACATCCGGATCCACGGCCGACGTCACAATGTTTGCACTAGCAGTGCGCACTCAATCAGTTGTTACAAGTGCGTCGCGCGCTACTATACACGCTGTCAATCCTGTAAACAACTTCTAGTTCGGGCTGCCGGCCGGCCTTTCTTGTGTGCATAACATGTGTGGCGTACGTATACTCTTATACGTACAGTACTTTATATGTGCGAGATTTCCGAGTGCGACGTGTTTGGGAGGAACATCTTCGGACATCTTGATCCACAAAGGTACGTGAAAAATGTTGTTACTTTTCAACCCATTTTATAAAACAAATGATGCAAAGGATTATTTCGTGGCGCTAGTGGAGACGCAGCTCACTCTCGGGTATTTACAATGTAGTGCAACATGCACTTGGCTTCGCCTCGTGCATGTTTCACAATTGTAAATACCCTCGAGTGCGCTACGCCTCCACTAACGCACTCTATCCTGTGCATCATTTGTATACTAACATATCACAAACAAGTTTGGAGTGGGGAGGATTAATTGAATGCCAATAAAGAAGCCTGGCAAGTAATGGGAAACACAATTCATTTATTTGTTTTGGTTTGTTTGTATGTTTATTCACAACTCAACACTACCTCAAAGTACATGTAATAGTGAAAGGTAACTGCACTATTTTGTCCCTTGATCCATAAAGTGCCACCTTCATGTATGTTCACCTACATCATCAAGAGTGCTGTGTTCATGTTTGATACCTTACAGTAGAGTGCCACATATCAATTTTTTTTTGCATGCTACTGGCATATGGTCACAGTCTATACCTATTAATCTTGGATTGTGGTACATGTGTGACTGGCGCCACTGTTGAAGTATCCCACAATTTCAAAGCTTGCCAGTTTTTTGCTTGTTGCTTGCTGACTAATCTAGATGGAGGGAATGGGTACAATTGTTTTTGTGTCTACAGTAGACTGCTTGATATCATAATCTATGCTAGAGGCACTCAAACAATGCAAACTTACATTACCTCGTGCTCTTATCAATGTCATAGAACTATGCACACATTAATCGAAAAAATAAACAATCTCACACTTAAGTCCATTCACCTGCTCCTTAATCTTAAATGGACCTTGCATAAAAAATTCTATCAATATCTTTTCACAGCTTTTTGGTCAATATTCCTGAACAAATAAACATACCAACAAACAAAAAATGGCAGCAAAAAATATTCTAAAAAATGAATAAACTACCTTGGCAGATCTAATAACTGTAAACCAAACTTTTGCGAATCTTGCAAGGAGCCAAAATTCCCAAAGTAAACTGCACATGAAGTCTTTGTCTACACAAAACACTGAATGCTTGTGCATGCGGTGTATTCGTTATTTTTTCATGTTCAGCAATTTGTGAAAGTTTCATGTAGCAAATAAAGGCTGAGCATTTCTAGTTTTACCATAAAAATACATATTCACAATTGAAATTACAATGCAAACTGCTGTCCAACATCCTACTACCACACAAAGACATTTCATCTCACCATCTCATCATCTGGCGCCTCATCTCCGTCATCTTCATCATCACCTTCCTCATCATCCTCGGTTTCATCCTCATCAGATGAACCCAGAGCAAGCTTGGACTTCTTGGTGGGTTTCAACCACTCCTTGTTCTGGTCAGTGAAACCTTTATCACCTCCTAAGAAGAAAACAATATTTTCATGTTGCTAGCCGTTTAAAAATAAACCACAAAAAATGAAATAAACCACAAACGAATTCAAACAAACACAATACAGCTAATTAAGCCAATAATGGGTTTCATCTGTACCCCTTACTGTCCATCATACTGTGTGCTCCAATGAATACATGTCGAGATGTTTCTTCTTTCCCATGTCTGCATGCATAACGAAGATAACACTATTACAGGGCCCTCTTTAAGAGCAGCAGCATCACTGAATGGAACTACACCTGTACCCTGGATAAACAATGTCATATTGTATCCATTAATAACTTTGTCAAAGTCTGCACCCTTACCCCTACAAGTCTAAGCAAACCATTTGTGAGTTCAGGTTCATATCACAGTGCACACTACAGATTTTTTGCATTTCTGAGATTTGAAGAATCATGGTTTACCTTGTTTTCCCTTGATGTTGAACTGAATCTCATCATCATCACTGTCATCTTCATCCTCGTACTCGTCCTCTTCCTCATCATCATCATCTTCATCTTCCTCTTCATCATCATCATCATCATCATTGTCATCATCATTTTCTTCAAGGTCTGGTGTTCTGATGACTTTGGAACCCTTCCCTGGTGTGCTACCCTTAGCTTTCCCACCTCTTGTTGGTTTTCTTTCAGGCTTTCCAGGTTCTTCATCCTCCTCATCTTCATCATAACTATCGTCCTCTTCCTCAGCCAATGACACCTTTCCCCTATTCCTGCTCCCCTTGGATTTCTGCACCAGATCTTGTCCCACATCCTCCTCCTCCTGTTCATCAAAACTGTCTTCAACATCATCATCTTCATCAGAATCGTTCATCCTTACCAACGGAGCCCTTTTGGGACCCTGGGCTAGTCTCTTCAGGCCACTCTGCTTATCAGCCTTCTTGGCGGCTCTGAATTACGATCATTACACACAAACATAAGAATCCTGGTAAAATAAATAGAACATAGAAACATCCTACCCCCCCCCCCCCCAAATGAAGAGATAGATAGTAGAAACAAACATTTGTAGAAAAAAAAAAGATAAATTATTCAAAGCAGAAAAAAAAATACCTAAGGGACACACAAATGCACTCTGCTGTCACATACAATGTAGTACACCAATGTAATTCAATTTCTGTAATACAAATTACAATATAGTTTTATCAATTTTGCCACTTTTTCTTTCTTTTTTCTTGTGTACATTATCATTTTAAAACACATACCGGTACAATGAATGCCACAATAAGACATGCCTTCTTTCCTTTTCTCTCTCTCTCATATTTTTTACCTGTACAGTAAAATTCTTGCTTCTATAAATTTTCATTCCTGCACGATATTTCAAATGTTCAAATGTGTATACACTTGTATCATCAAATGTGAAAACTTTATTTTTAGCAATTTTGCTCTTCTCTAACTCAGAACTACCATGGAATCTACATGGTTAACAATAATCATAATACAGACCTATGTATAGTATATGCAGGTATACATTAATATAATATACTGAATACAGGAAAGTTGTCCTAACAGTCCACCTAACTATGCCAAAAAGGTGTAGTACAGATAAGCAGTACATGCATGTGCAGACATTCTCAGAAACAATTTGTTTACCACTTTTAAAGTTTAAAATAATTTTTACAATGTTCATACCTCTTTCTTGCTCTTCTGCTTGCATTCTTTGATTTGCCTGAAAACAAACAAACATCCACTTGTATTTGTAAATTATTTCAAGGATTTATTTTGTGAGAGGCGTTGTTTAGATGATACATGTGTTGAACCTTTCTCCTTTTCCTGGGGTGGAGATTGTCAAAACCTTTGCATAACCTTGTTCTAGTGTAGACTTTAATTTAAATAATAAAATTAAATTTACAATACATCCTGTGGCAATAAACAAAAAGATATAATTTGTTGCATCGTCATACATTGTATAATGTCAGGCCACTTCTACTTTTGGGTCCACAGACAAACTTCTCCATATTTTATATATAGATTTAGTGTTCTAGGCCATAAACAGCCTTATGTGCAACATCTACTTTACACTGTATCAGTGTGTATGTATTATAGACACTAATATTGTAATTTGTATAGGCTAATGTAAATTTACAACCTTTACAAGACAATCCACACAAACACCTTTTCCTTTTTTTCAGATCTAACGTTACACTGTAACATTAATGTGTATTGTTTAGAAACATAAAAAAAATACTGTAATTTATGCATCATGTGTGTGCATGAAACCAGGCACACAGAAGCAGAACCATAACGAAAAGATGGTTGGTTGTTGAAACAGTGAAAATTTAACTGATCCCATGTAACGTTAGAACCCCTACATGCCTGTAGTTCTACCGCCCTACCACCTAACAATCATGTTAGAGTTTTTACTCAGATTGTCTAGCAATTGTCTAGACTAGATCTACTTGACAACTGTCAAAAGCAGAATCCATCACTCAGCAGATCTAGTAAAAATTTACAGAAATCTAGACCCAATTCCTATTCCTATCCTATTCTTTCTTTCTGTCTGTCTGTCTTTTTCTCTCTCTCTCCCTCTTTCTTTCTTTCTTTCTTTCTTTCTTTCTTTCTAGAACCTTAAGAAGATTGTGATACATATTGCATACATGGATATAGGTACATGGGACTATTTACCAGCTTCGGCTGAATTCTTCAGGTGGCGTGGAAGTAATGGTTCCTCTTGTTTCCGAGCCTTCCGACCAGGTCCCCTCTTCCCAAGTTCGGATCTGTCCTTCTTTCTGCCCATTTCATTGAGTATAAAAGTTGACAATCTTAAATTTCGTATGAAAGAAGAGCCAATATCGGTCACCTTGCCAGGACAGATCACACTGCACTATTTAAAAGCCAAACAGGCTGTCTCTTTGACTAAATTCACACACGCACGAATTAGCTACACGTACGTGCACACGTGCGCCGTAAACCATGTGGCCTGGTATGATGTGCATGCAATACTATGTACACTGTAGAAAGGTTGGTCAGGTCAGGCCACAGCTGCTACACAAGCTACAGTACAGTACCTCCATCGGTTCGCCGCCGTGTCGTGTCCGTCGTACGTGAGCGCGCAGCTAGCTAGCTAGCTAGCTAGCTGAATTCACTCTGTTCCGGTGTTACATTTACATGCACGTGGGTGAAGACGACGTATTAAAATTTACACATCAATAGTTCGAAGAAATCTGTGTTTATAGCAATTTTAGTCGTGCAGAACTCTATCTCTTCTCATTTGCATTTCGTGGTTTGATATTGAACACTACTTATACTGTTGAAGTTTTTGCAGCCGTCGTAATTTAAATCACACAGCGTTCTAAACAGTAGCCAGTCATGGATGCATTCAAGGAGGGCTGGTTCAGCGAGCTGAGCCCGATGTGGCCCGGCGAGGCGGCGTCGCTGGAGGTGGAAGAAGTTCTGTTTCACGAGAGATCTAAATATCAAGATGTTCTTGTGTTTAAAAGGTAACCATTTATACAGATCTAGTTCTCATTATTGGAACCACTTGGTCCAGAATTGCAAGTCTTGATCAATCTAGGTCTAGTCAAACAAATCCACAATCTAACGTTAGTGTATAAACACTTTTAGATTAGATTCTATAGTCTATAGAACTCTACATAAAATATGAAATAGCCGATTTGTCGTTGTTTTTTTTTTCCTTTCTTTTTCTCTTTCCCTTTTGTAAAGTGATTCAGTTTTCGATATGTGTGTGTGTTGGGGGGCGGGGGTTGGTCGGGCAAGAGGCGAGACCCCAAGCCAAGCAAAGGGTTATACTCAGACTACTAGACTAGACTCTATATTGTAATTGTATTAAAATGGGATCGTAGCTTTGCTTGAGACCTATAGAGTTTCTACCTGTATACTCCTACCTTCTTCACAGGTTTCTAATATTTTTTGGTTAGATAAAAAAAAATGAGAAACCTCATGAAATGTGAAAGAACATTGTAATTTCAAGAGGAAATGTTTATATTCAATTAAAATTGGTTTTGAAATGGCAGACATATCCAAAATAGAGCGATTGAAATAAAAGGTGGGACCATCTTTTATCATGTTGTTTTACTGTGTTTTTGGATGTCTCAGCCATTCCAAAACTGATTTTCATCAAATAACCTTTGAATTCCTCTTAGAATGGTAAATTTCTGCTCTGTAGGCCTACCACTATTTCATCATTGGAAGTGGTTTCTTGGTAGGCCTATCTCTCAAAAAGTTAAAAGCCCAATCCTCATCTCCATCCACCAATACTGTGTCTGTCTGTACCATCCCTAGAGCTTAATGTGGATGATACCCCCCCCCCCTTCCCTTTGGCTTTGCTTTGAATTTGATCGCATCTAATTTCCTGTTTTCCACGGCCTCAAAAAAAAAAACCAAACAAACAGACAAACAAAACAAAACACTAGACTAAACAAAGGCGCTAGTTAGACGTCTATACTTGGATAGCTTGGTACCGATAGTTAGTATTGCTAATCCTATAATTAAATTGTACATGTAGGCCTAATGATGTAAATTGTCAAAGGGTCTGTTTTGATGGTTTTTATTCAAAGATGTCTATCTAGATTGTATTTTGTTAGTTTTGTGCAGTAAAAAAAACAACAACAAACAAACAAACAAAAAACCCCACACCTGTGTCCAAGGTACTGGTAGCAGGCAGTCAAATTTTGATAAACTGTAGACAAGAACTTTCGTGTGCATGTTATTTCGTGAATCTTGGCTCTCGCAAAATCAGAACTTCCCTCGTCATAAGTATGTGGTGTAATTTGATATACTTATTCCAAATTTAAAGCCAAGAGATTTTTTCAAGTCAGAATATCCCAGAGTAGACTGAGGGTAGTCTATTTTGCAAGTATAAGAAATGTGCTTGGAACATGCCTCTTTGATCTTCTATACCAAGACCATGCTCACTTTTATGAAATAAAATAAAGACGGTACTTCAAAGTTTGTTGTCATGTTTACTTTCTCTTAACTCTGACCTCTCTCCTCTTGTTCTCAACAGTAAAACCTACGGCAATGTGCTCGTCTTGGATGGAGCAATTCAGTGCACGGAGAGAGACGAGTTTAGCTACCAGGAGATGCTCGCGTTCCTTCCACTCAACTCACATCCCAACCCCAAAAAGGTATAAAACCTATAGTGTCAGATAATAGGCTTTCAACCAAACTATTCTCTTTTATTTAAATGCAATAAGATGAGGAGTACAAGGATTTTATCTCTTAATAGAACTGGTGCAGATTAAAAAAGAAAGAGAGATTTGTGAAAGGAAAAGGAAGGGATAAGGATTGTGAAGTGAAAATTCAAAGAGCAGTAACTAAGCAAAGACAATTTCCCAAAACAGCCAGATATAGGCAACATAATCTGATATGGTAGCTTCCAGACTTCTAAGTCTTCTTCTAAGAAAGATTTCTTATCTTTATTTACTCTCAGACTCAGACAAAAAATAAAATGATTTCAAAGATGTTTTGACATCCCCCCCCCCCACACACACACTCACAAACAGCCATCAGAGCGCTATTGAATACCAGTACATGATATATCAGTCACATTCCATTTGTCTGTAGAATGTTGCATCTGTGCAAATCATCATTTGATTTTATCAGTCTTTTTTTTTTTATGCTTTTTCTTCCTCATTTTAATGCATAGTATATGTCATTGCAATTTGCAGGTTCTGGTAGTAGGTGGTGGAGATGGTGGTGTGATCAGGGAGGTTGTGAAGCATCCGGCAGTCGAGTCTGTTACACAGTGTGAAATTGATGGGGTAAGAACAGATAATTCATGATTATTTTTTGGATTTTTTTTTTCCTTTTATTTTTCAGTAGAATTGCTGTAGAATGTTAAGAATCACAGAGATTGAAAAACAATGAAAGAAAATTGTCTCCGGATATGGTTATTCATTTCAATCAAGCATTCAATGGTACCACATTTATACTGTGTATATAAATGCCTTGTTGATACAGTTTGCTGAACCATGAATTTTTCGTTCCTTTAAGAATTTCTTTGGAAAGGGAAATTTGATGCATGTATTCTCACAAACATTAAAAAGCTGATTGTTAACATTGACCAGAATTGCTTAAATTAGTATAAAGGCAATCCAAAGGTAGGATAATGTCGACTTTAAGGCATAAAAAGCAGTATGAGGTTGATAGACCTTAGTGCAATAACTATCAATCATATAAAAGTAATTACAATAAAAACCTGTTCATCGTTTCCTCTTGTGTAATTACATTCAACAGTTCCAATTCATCATTTCTTTTAATAGTTATTACCTACACTGTACTCTTAACATTTGGGGATCCTATCAGTTGAAAAATGGCAGATATTTATGTGTAGGTATCAAAATAGGTTACACACATTAAACATCATTTAAACACTGCAAATAAATGATGGGCTCTTTCTTTTTCTCCTTTTGCTGTTTTTTCTTCTTCCTCATCTTCTTCTTTTTCTTCATCCTCTTTTTCTTCTTTTAGAAAGTAATAGAAGTGTGCAAGAAGTATTTGCCATGCATGGCAGTAGGTTACAGCAGCCCAAAGCTGCACCAACACATAGGCGACGGATTTGCCTTCATGAAGCAGAACAAAGGCGCATTTGACGTCATCATCACAGATTCCTCAGACCCGATTGGTGAGATATACTTTGAAAGTAAGCTCTTTCTTATAAACCACCATGTGTGCAGGCTTCAACTCGATTTTTGCGCTCACCAAGACGAAGTTATATGTTTTACATAAACCAGTGATTACGAACACGCAGAAAGATGAATGGATAGACAGATAGATATACACAGGTGAATTGATTGATTGATTGATTGATTGATTGATTGATTGATTGATTGATTGACTGATTGATTAAAAGGCATTTTATTAAAACACATCTATGGCAGCCCACAGGGCGAATTGCGGGCATTTTGACATGAAACCAATTTGAATACATTGAAATGTGTACTAATATAGATAGATAGATAGGTAGATAGAAAGATGCACAAACAGATTGATAGCTGGGTTGGTAGATAGTTGGGTAAATAATATGTGGGCAGAAAATAGATATCAATATGCAACGCTGCACACTGGCACTGGTCTGACGGTCCCTGGCCAGTAAATATTACTGTTGGACCAGTAACTTTTTTAGGAATGGACTAGTAAAACCTGAAAAAAAATGGGTACATACTGGTCGGACAGACGGGTTGGACCAGTAGAAAAAATGGGATAGTGTGCAGCCTTGCAATATGGAATGGTGTGACAGGAAATGTTTCAACTTTTTGGTTAAAGATAATAAAAAGTTTTGGTACCTCAAAAGTGTCCTTGAATTTCCTTGTCTTAGTTTGTGTTTCAGGTTAAAGTACCTTTCATATAACTAACACTGTGAGACTTACTCGCCCCAAAGTGCTCTCATGTCTTAGTAATCATGCAATTAACTGCGACCAGCAGCCCCATACGCATAGCGACCAGCAGTCCCATACGCATAGCGTAATCGGGCTTCGCATTGTAGCATTCAGGATCATGACAGATTTAGTATCGCAGGGCAAATGTCAACTTAAAATCCCATAAATTCCTCAATTTGAAGACTTACCAATTAAGTTGAAGTATTGAAAACAGGCTTCGGGCAACGTTTGGTTCTGCCTATAGTCCCTTTCTGTTCGAATTGATGACTGAATGTGACTCGGTCGACAGGACCTCAGAAGAGCTACATACAGTACACTGAATACTACAGCCAGTGCATGTGAACACATCACATGCACACAAATTTCAAATCCATGAACGGATAAGATGTTTGTGTGCGCATGCGCTGGCCATGGTATCCAGTGTATGTAGCTCTCCCAAGGTCCTCTCGACCGAGTCACATTCAGTCATCAATTCGAACAGAAAGGAACTATTGGCAGAACCAAACGTTGTTCGAAGCCTGTTTTCAATACTTCAACTTAATTGGTAAGTCTTCAAATCGAAGAAATTTTTGGATTTTAAGTTGACATTTACCCGCGATACTAATTCTGTCACGATCCTGAATGCTACAATGCGAAGCCCCATTACGCTATGCGTATGGGGCTGCTGGTCGCAGTTAGCTATGCGTACAATGGGCTGCACGCTGCTGGTCGCAGTCAGTGGTTTCGTACAATATTTATCGACGCTGTACAGTGTCGGCTCTGGTACGAAACCATTATTGCATGATTACTAAGACATGAGAGCACTTTGGGGCAAGTAATTCTCACAGACAACATACTTTAACCTGAAACACAAACCAAGACAAGGAAATTCAGGGAAGCTTTTGAGGTACCAAAACTTTTTATTATCTTTAAGCTGAATGCACTTATTGGTGCACCATTGTGTGGACTTTGTGTGATTTTACCACAATCATCTTTTTCTTCTTCTTTTTTTTTTACTGCATTATATTCTTTATTTATCATAACTTGTGTTTCGTTATTCCAGGACCTGCCAAGATGCTGTTTGAGCAGGAGTACTATGAGTTGATGAGGAGTTCCCTGAAGCCTGGAGGAATCATTGGTACACAAGGTATCAAAAAGAAGAAAAAAAAAGCAGCACCTTCTGGTCTGATTAACACCCAAAACTAATTGACTTCCACAGAAACAAAACAATAGACTATACCAAGAGTGTACAGATGATTAGTCCTGACCTCTTTCTTCAAATGCTCTGAGTTTTTCTGCAGTTTGTCTCTCTCTACTAATGAAATTTGTAAGATTGCAACTGCTGATCCATAATTCAACAAACATTTCATTTTTGTCTCGCCCACCGGAGGTGAAGGCGAGACTAAGGGATCCAAATGGCGTCCGTCCGTCGTCCGTCCATCGTCCGTCACAAATGTTAAAGTTTACGTGCAAGACTCTCTTATGATGCATAACTTGGCAATTTAATGTTTCCAGGTTAGCGTACCTGGTCAGTGACGGGGCATTAATTTGCACATTACTTGAATATGAGACCGTTCTGAAGCAAATAATTTTCACACAACAGTATATATATATAATATATACAATGTACTCTTAAATGAATCCCACAAGGAGTGGAACAATCATCCTTCAGCATTCCCACTGATTCCCACTGATCGGTTACTAGCCATCCCCTTTAAGATGTTGAGTAACAGGGATCAACAGCAAAGCCATCACAAGTTTAGTAGGGAATGGAATAAAAATTATAATTAGTTTTAGAGAAAAAAAGCTGAAGAAATAGAATTGTGTATATTCCTTTTTCGGTCAGATTGTTTCACAATTATGGTTTATGTGTAAGGTTCTCATTATTTAAGCAATTCTCAAACAAGCGTGACCAAGTTTGATTTATGTGTACAGTTGCTATTTCTGAGTTTGTGGACAAGGATAAGGTGTATGTCAGCAAGAGATTCATTTCATCATTTTTCTTTTCCTTTATCCGTTCTCACCCCTTCCCCCATGGTACATTGTAGGTGAATCCCCTTGGCTCCATCTGTCGCTGATCAAGACTATGCAGACGTTCTGCCGCACACTCTTCCCAGTGGTAGACTACGCCGTCACCAGCATTCCCACCTACCCCTCGGGCTGCATAGGCTTCACTTTATGCAGCATGAGTCCCGTAAGCCACGCCCCCCCAGAGGGGATAGTTACACTAAGCCTTTGTAGAGTTTCGTAGCGCAGCATACCTCATATGCTGCATAGGCTGCACGCTCATGACCAGAAAAATACAAAGTAAAAAAAAATAATAAAAATATGTTGTATTTTGCACAACAACCCCGGACCTCAGTTTCTTCACAATGTTTTTATTATTGATTTGCTCCTAAAATAGGTTCTGAAACTTTAATATTCATGTAATTCCCAAATGAAACAGACCAGACTCAACCACTGTGAATGTTGTAGCTAGAGGGTCAATATAACCATTGCTTTCTTGCTTTGCCATTTTTGTGACCACCTCCCATAGACATCTCCTGTATGAGCAAGTTAAGTTTCGATGCCCCGTAGGTTGTTGTTTTCCATCACAATTCAGTCGAATTTGGGAAGAGGACCCATTCAGCTCTAACAGCTGCTGCTGAAATCGCATCTTGAACTCAAATATTTTATCCATACTAAATGTAGTTAAATGTATCTTAAACTGGGTTTCAGTCCTGGCGAGAGTAGCTATTCATACACATTATTCGTCTTGTGCAGTAATAATAATGAAAATTTAAAAAAAAATTGTGAAAACTAGGCAATTTCCTGTGCTTTTTATCACAAGATTGAACTTGATCAGGAAAGACCAGACTTCCTGTGAATGTCTGGTATTCAACGCCAACTGATCAGACAATAATTTCCCTGTGAAACACTAAAATGTACTGGTAATCATTCTCAGTGCTTTTCCACTCTCCTCAGTACATGAATGCAAAATACCAGGGCCCAACTCAAGCAAAGTAGAGTCCTTATTCTCTCAAAACTCATCGAGCTGGAATGTGAATTTGCTTTCAGCATGCTGGAGACATTTGTTTCCTTTGAGATACACACTTTTGCAGAAGTTACATACAGTGATCCGTATCAAACTTTCAGGTTTATAGTCTTCCTTTAAAGGTAGGGAATCCCATTTGCATGCCTTAAATGAAGAGTTGTATAAATACAGTGGTATGTTGAAGAGAGTATCATTTTAGAAACTCCCATAAAGTATTGAAAGTGGAAGGTAACATTTAGTACATTTTTATAGACTGTTAGATTTTGAATTGAATTTTTTTCGGGGCTCACCGTAAATTCCAGTACATTAGTAGGCTACCTTTGCAGACCCATGCACTGCATGTGTGTCCATCATGTATATTTTGTGAAAAAAGTTCATCAAAACTTACAAACATTTCTATATACATTCTTGCCACACACTCTATATGTTATTACATCAGCTCTTATACTTTTAGATTTGTGTTTATAGATAAAAGAATACAGAAGACTGTAACAAAAAGGCTTAAGTGTGGCTGACACACAGAACTACTGAGTACACTTGTAGTTGATTTTTGTGCATTATTCAAATTGTAGATAACTGTTGACTTCCAAATTTCTCAGCAGTGGCCTAAACAAGTCCCCTGAGGTTCATATTTAATGTTTTGCTGCATTTTGGGAGGTCTGTAAAAAGGTATCCCCTACCTTTAAATTGCTTGGGTCCATGTGGCTTGTGAATTGTTTGGGAGAGGGAAAATCTATTGAACCATAAATAATGGCTTATGGAGCTACAATGTGCAACACTGGGTTATTTTTACTGGGTTAAAAAAAAAAAAAAAAAAAAGATTGAAATGATCTATAGTGGTATTGCCATGGCTGTATAAACTGTTGTGTGTTATCAAGATGTTCGAGAGATGGAGTTCCAATTGGCTGTAATTATTCAGTCAGCTGTAAATTTTCTATGGATGGACAAAAGAATTCCACAGGTGCATTTTTGCCTTTGATGTTCAATGCTTGAAGCCGCCATCTTTAGGCGTTTTCACATCGGCCCGATGTTTTGAAATAGCGCGCTATTTTCTGACTTGGGAAATTAACCCGATCACAAAATAGCACGCTAAATGTAAATAGAAATTAGCGCGCTAATTGATGGAGAAAATTTTCTCGAGTCCAACTTGGGAAATTTCCGAAATAGCAGGATAATAAATGCGAACTAGCGCACTATAATGTTCGGGCTGATGTGAATAGGAAATGAAATAGCGCGCTAATTTGCGATCGCGAAAAATATCTCGAGCTTGGATTTTTATCGGGCTGATGTGAAAACGCCTTTTGTGAGCAATCTGAAGATTCATTTTTGATGCTAACATAACATCAGGTATATGCTGCTTATTGGCTATAATTAAATTTTATATGAATGGACAAGAGAATTCCACAGGTGCATTTGTGCCTTTGATGTAAGTGTATGATGCTTGAAGCTGCCATTTTTCTGAGCAATCTGAAGATTCGCTTTTAACGCTAACATAATATCGGGTATATTCTGCTCATTTATAAATAAAATTGAATAAAATTTCACTAATGATGAAGCGTATAAAACAAAGTGAGTACTGTCCCAAAATACATGTATGTGCTAAAGTGTAAATCTGAGCTGTATGTTGTGAAAATGTTTGAAATTTTACCCTCTAGGAAAGCCAGTTTCATTACTTTTCCGAATATTTCCAGCAAATGAACTTAAATGGTGTCATCCTCAAGTATAGTTCTTATAAATTGATATGTCTGATTATTGTACAGACACATACAGCTGAGTAATATTGATATCTATTTCAGTAATATTTGAGAAATTTCTATTCACGCACCCCCATGTCTTTACCATAATTATTGTCTACCACCCATTGTTTATAAGAGGGGATAGCACAAAGTAATTGCCATCATAAAGACACATCTTTCTTAGAAAGTGGATAGTCGTTGCACAATGAGACGTGAATCCATTTTTAGCTCACCTGAGCCAAGGTCTCAAATGAGCTATTACGATTGCTCTTTGTCCGGCGTCTGTCGTGCGTAAACCTTTTACATTTTTCATCTTCTCCTTGGTACAACATAGTGACAAAGCATGTCATCCACCTGCTCCCTCAAATTACGTTCCATAGGCAGGAATTTGCTGTAGTTGTTGCTATGACAAGGGCAACCCCCTGGTGAGCTTTGTTGTTAAGAGAATCTTTTGTGAACAAAGCATGCATAAAATCTGAATACATTACAGAACCGGTATATTCAAAGACCAGAGGAAAATGTTCGTGTCAAGCCCTGAATGAGAGCTACAACTTAAAATCCCTTCTTCTGCCCAAACCTGATTTGATTTATCTCCTTTTCCTTGGCTCCCGTCCATCAGGAGACGTCATTCAGGGATCCCATCTTTAAACTCACCTCCGAGCAAGTCAAGGAGATGGGTCTGAGGTATTACAATGCAGACATCCACAGAGCATCCTTTGTACTACCCCAGTTTGCCAAAGAGGTGGGTATGCCCTTAATATGTGGTGTCTAGTTCAGCCATAGAATTTTCTTTGATGAAGGAAGCTGTACATACAGCATTTTTGTAGTTTGCAAGTGTGTGTCTGCATCACTGGAAAAATTTGCCAAGCCTGCTTTCTTTACCTGTCTACCTTCTTTTTCCAATCAACATTTAAACAGCAAGTGTTTAATTGATTGAAATTAGCAGACATGTTTTGATACTGGTAGGACATCCATCATAAGGTTGACAAGGCCATGTGACAGAATGTGTGCATCTGAAAGTTTGACAATCACATATGTACATATTTACCGGGAAATATTAGACAGGACCACATATCTAAAAGCATTTAAATTTAATAGCAGAGAAGGGAATGGGAGACCTGCTGGTATAGCAGTGGTGTACCAAATCACTTCGACATCCGCACATTGTGAATGAGTGATGAGTGCCATGATCGTAAACAATAACATAATGTATCAGAATCTTATCAGCAACGGTTATGATCATTGCCCAGAAAATGAATGAATTTGACAGTAATTAGTACTGATGATGAAATAACAGAGGAGATAGAGGGAATTCTCGTTATAACAAGGACCTAGAAACCATGACAATTACCTTGTCATATCAGGTTTCTCACTATACCAGGGTGCAAACACAGGAAAATATGAAGAATTGGGACTTGCAAAATCATCTATTATGTGAGGTTTTTGTCACACCAAACCTGTTTGTATCAATGTTCCCGTGCAGTGATAATGACAAAAATGATGACGATGGTCTAATCAATGATGATAATTATGTTTTTGTATCATAATATTAATGACACTAAAAGTAAGGATTATGATAATGAAGGTAACATTGATAATGAAAATTATAATGGTAATGATAATTATGGTTACGATTATGGTTTTAACAATAATTATAGTACTGTGACAGCCTTTGAAGACAGTAATGAAAACTTTCAAAAATGATCTTACCAAGAATTGAAAACTTTATGGGAAACTTAAATTATGTCTTGATGTAAATTTATTTCACTTCTCTTAGGCCCTTGAGGAAACTGTGGTTGAGAATGGCGACAAGACGGAATGACCCTCGTATGATGCTACACTGTACCTCCTCATTCATGAGGATGCCCTGGTACAAATCAAACGGACTAAGAACTTTGTGACATGCACCAAGGCCAAAGGAGTTCTCCAGCTGGGACTATATCTCCATGTGGAAGACATTGTCTCTTCTTCTTCTTCTTTTTTTTGTCCTTTTCTTGTGATTTTTTTTTATTACTTTATTTTTTTTTTTTTAACTCCCATTTTCAGTGGTATCAACCCCTTTGGTTTTCAGTCCAAGTCTTAGTAGTCTGTTCCTTGTTTGCTTGTTATTGTTTTTTTGTAGATTGTCATGTACATTTACTTGCTTTCTTTATTTCTTAAAAGTATAACCAAGTGCAAGCAGTTGTTGGCATTTATTTATCTTTACAGTTGTGGACCATTATCGGCCAACAGTGTCTACCTAAGTACTTCTTGCCCAAAAAAGTCAGTCATATTTATTGACAGAGAGGTTTATGTATGCAGTCATGGATCCAGGTTGAATTAAGAGCACAAATGACCAGGTGGCATACTTTTACTTCTACACCCCTGTGTTTCTCTGAATAATGTTGTGATACACAATAATGATTCTTGAACTGTGCTATGACCTTTGACATGTGCTGATCATCTCTACAGCTTGTTGAATGAAGTGATAAACAACCTAAAAGAAATCCAGCTAACCGACTGGTTGATTACACATCACATGACATGCTGTTAAAAGTACCATTGCGTGCTATTGCTGTCAGCCGTGCAATCTTGTTTGAGCAAAAATGGATATCACATGGCTGACATCACCAATTTCCACCGACTCCGGTGTTAACTCATGATCAACTCGTAGTTTTTCTTCCATTGCACGGCTCTGATGTCACAATAAACAATCCTTTGCATGTGCACTCAATCAGTTGCAATTACGCATTCGGTTCACTCATTTTGCTGTCAATAACTTTGACCAATCGGTTTCATGTGTGACTGGCTGTGACTGTGCCACGCATTTGCCTTTCACAAAAAAAAAAAAAAAAATTGCCATTTCTGTACTAATTTCAGAAATCGGTGTGGACCACATCTGTGTAAGTGCCGGATGTTGTATAAAACAAATAGAGGAAGATTGTGCTCTCGGTGAAAGATGAGGCACTCTATTCAACTCGGCTTCCGAAGATTCGTTTTCCCGAAAGTTCATGATTTAGATAGAAATATATTGTTCTTTTTCCATAGGTTCTTTGATAGGAAAATGAAATGAGGTTTGTCATTCCGAAGGTTCGTAATATCAAAAAGTGAGAAAGGTTCACTATTCCTAAGGTTCGTTGTTTTTACGAAGGTTTTTTAATCCAAAAATGAAATGAGGTTTACTATTCCGAGAAGGTTTGTTAATCAAAAAATGAGAAAGGTTGGTTATTTCAAAGGTTCGGTTATCTTAAGATGATTAAAAGGTTTGTAATTCCTGAGTTTTGTCAGTGGACTCGCCTTTTTCACTTTTTGATTAGCGAACCTTATATGTTCCGATTACAGAACGTTTGGAATTCCTATCATTTTCAAACTGATGTAATAAGAACCATATTTCATTGTTGGATTAACGAACCTTATTAAAAAATAATTATAAAATGTTCGTAATAACAAACCCGATTTCATTTCCGAATTAATGGACATTTAAGTGTATCAGAATCTGTGTGTTTTGTAATAAAGAACCTTCAGAACATTAAAACGAACCTTATTTAATTTCAGATTATTGTATTACAATAACGCAAGTCCCCCTCGGAAACTGTGCGTGATGTGAAGCATTCGCCGATGCAGAGGCGCTATAAATGCTTGTTCCGCTACGTATTTTCGAAAGCGATTCGCATTTCGTTATAACGGAGCACATTTCTTTTGTTTTTCTTTGTCAGTGGCGGTCGGAAAAGACTTCATTATAACAAAAATTTCGCTATGACCGTGTTTGTTATAAGTGAATTTTATACCATAGACTTTAATGGTGATAATTTTGTGACCATAAGTTTTACTTCTTTATTACGAAATTTCACTATAACCGTGTTCATTGTAACGGGAGTGCACTGTACAAACAGTGGAACGTCATTCTATTAAACACATAACACATTTCTCTCAGGGAGCAGCATTGATCCTTGTATTGTAAAGTAGAACTGCGTGATTGTGATTTGTAGCACAGGGAAACCCATTTGAAAATGAGGTTGACTTAATATGAGTTACAACTTTTATCGAGGTGAATTTTCCAACTGTGTGTTTAGCTTGTCAGAACATTTACAATGAGGTACAGGCTATAACGAGGTACGTGTAAAATCATCGGCCCCACCTGGCCTTGATTATATGAGGTTTCCATGTACTCACAAGTCAAAAAAAGTCTCATGTGATTCTTCTCCCTGAAAAGGTTTGATTTTTAGTCGGCAACAATATCAACCTGCTCAGGTTTGGTGTGCTTCTAGTACAATGTAAGAGTAAGTCCCAACTTTCAATAATTTACATTATTGATAGTTGCCTTTTCTTGGCTGTCCTGGTACAGTTTCCATCATCTATTTGTCTGATTGTTTGTAATCAGAGATTGACATAAAGTAATCATATTTTCTTGGACAGAAGAAGTGTTATTATCATAAGCTTGTGTTCCTCAGTGTATGACAATCTATTCAGCTTTACAGCTTTAGTTGTATGAGATGATAAAGATTCCAATATGTGCATGTTTTTCTACCATCCACCTCTTTTTTTTTTATAGAGCTTCAGGGTTGCCAGGCATGATCTTGAAATGTTTTATTCAAAACTATTTTTTACTCATTATTTTTTTTTTTTCAGTGGTCACAACTAAGCACATTATGACTTTAATATTTGACATTCCCTTCTTGAACACAAAATGACCGAATTGTGTTCATCTCTGGTGGAAGGGAAATTGGGGGAAAAACTTGTTTGGGGATAAAATGCAGCCTTTTTCTTTTGATATTGTAAAAATTGACAGGTGAGGTGATGCTAAGAGCAACAAAAAATTATCAAAGGATTTATAAAAGTCATCAGGATTTATGAAATCTTGACAGAGTGCTGAGCCCATTTGAAGTTGTTGAGACTCATTGGTAAGAAAAATAGCGATACACATTGTTCTTCAATTGATGGGGCTCTTGACTCTGAACTAGTTTTCTTAACAAGTAAATAATTCTTAATGTGGTTCAATATCCATTGATTAGTAGACTTTTGTATGCCAAGAAGTAGCACTTTATTTTTCTCTTAACCAAAGAGATGTCCTTGTACTAATGGAAAGGTAAAACAAATGTCAAAAATAGAATACAGAGGTGATTGATTTATTGTTATCATGTGAGAATAAAGAAAAAAATATTGATGACAAGCTGTCTCTATGTGGATTTAATTTTTGTTTTGCCCAAGGACTGGTTATTATTATTGATATTATTATTATTATTATTATTATTATTATTATTATTATCATTATTATTATTATTATTATTATTATTATTATTATTATTATTATTATTATTATTATTATCATTATCATTATCATTATTATTATTATTATTATTATTATTATTATCATTATCATTATCATTATTATTATTATTATTATTATTATTATTATTATTATTATTATTATTATTATTATTATTATTGGGTGTTTTGGGGGGGGGGGGTTGAGGGGGTTTAGGCAACAGAGAGCATTGCATGCCTTGTACTTAGTGCAGGAGCTTAGGGAAAAGGCCCAGAGGGACCTCATTATGATGACTATGATGTTGGCCTTTTTACATTGTATCAGGGTACAAACCTGGGACCTGTAATACAGCCTGTAATACCTTGAGCAACTTCCATGAGATTTAAAGGAATGATATATGTAGTTTTGGTGGAGATCGGGATTCAGATATTAACTTTTTGCGAGGCAATTATAAACCACTTACATGTACTGTATAATAATGAAATATTAAAGGGCATACAATTTGAAGAGGAATGTTAATTTTATTTTATTACAATCGGTTTTGAAATGGCTGATATATATATATATATATATATATATATATATATATATATATATATATATATATATATATATATATAGATATATATATGAAGAGTTTGTTTGCAAAAACCGATAAGTCCATATTTGTCAAATGGAGATATTTGCGATTAAAGGGTCAAGAAAAACAAAGAGAATAATAAGAAAATTTTTTGCTTCTTTTGACCATAACTTCAAAAATATACCTTTATATGTTTTGATCAATATATCATTTAAAACATATTATTTTGTACTTTATGACAGAGACCGTATTTCAAAATCTTCAAAAATGGACTTATCGGTTTTTGCAAACAAACTCTTCATATATATATATATATATATATATATATATATATATATATATACAGTATGCCCCCCCCAAAAAAAAAAAAAAATACAATTAGATTTTCGCATTGATAACACCCAATATTATTAAACTGTCTGAATGCTACTTCAGGGTCTTAAAAATATAACATCTTAGCTCTATTGTGCAGAAAACCCATTTCAATTTGGTTAAGCAGTCACAGAGAAATGTGGATTGTTGTGAAGCATACATGAGTCTGATTCTTCCAAGTTTAGCACTTGGATGTTCTTGTGTGTGAACACAATAGAACGATAGAGGGAAGATATTCCTTGCATGCTCTACAAAATTCCTCAGTTCTCTTTGACCACTGAAGCAACTCGAACGGGGTTTTCTGTAAGATGTGGGCAATGAGTTATAGTTTCGTATCCTGAAATTGTATTTGGATTGATTCACTATTTTTAAAGTTATCATTGCGGAGGGTCCCGTTGTAATTATTATTATCTTTTTGGGGGGGGGGGGGGGGACATACGGTATAAGTAAAGGAAAGTGGTCCTAAAAACAGGTGGGAACCACCTTTCATTAGAACTTTTTTAATTCTTCTGAACCTCTGGATCCCTCATGAACGGTAGATGGCGCGCTTGCTTTTTGCGACCTCGGAGCCATTGCGTTGTCGGCCAGAAAGTAGGGCGAAGCAGCACAGGACTGGAGTTCTGTACGAAGCAGCCGCCTGCCTGCGACGCCACGGCTTGTCGGCCAGCCTTTAAGTGAGGGTGGGTTTTGATGGTCAGGGAGTCTAATACAGTGCAGAGAGTGCATATAATGTGAATGTAGGGATATAACAGATGTGGAAATAACGATAAAAATATGCGTTGCAGTTAGCTACTTGGCGGAAGTCTAATTGTGTGCATATTTTCACTGTTTGTATACGATCTTCACATTATGCACTGTATTACGTACAATATATAAACCATTTTTTGTTGAAAAGACATAAAAAGAAAAACATGTTTTACATAAAAATTATCATAATCTGTACCTATTTGCTTGACTGCGTAATTTGCTTATTTGAGGCGCATTTCTAGACAGGTTAAAACAGCTGCTGCTACACTACGTATTCCAAGTAATGGATACATTATACTACATCCGTTAAAGGAATGAATAGGAAAATGGAACTGAGATAATTTTGCGATATATCTCTTCATTTATGTTTGATGCGTGATTTATGCTTTTGTGTGTGAGGAGTGTGTGTGTGTGTGTCTGTCTGTCTGTCTGTCTGCGTGTATGCGTGTGTTTGTCAGTGTCTAACACTGTCTACTAGGGACATTCTGTAGTACTTGATCGGCGCCTGATGATAATAAATAGATGACACAAATACAGCTAGGCGAGGCAAAAACGAGTGCGAGCAAGTGACCTTTGATCCCTATTTACATCCGCATGGCTTAAAGTTCATCAGGCGAGTAGCGCCCATCAAACAAACTCCGTCGCAATTCGAAAGAAGAATATCTATTTCCGACGCGTGCACACGAAAATGATCGGAATTTTATCTCTTCAATAATATGGCGGAGCCAACGGCGCCACTGGCTGCCTTTCTGCGCGCATGATTAGAAAGATTTACAGGTAGGTTCGTCCACTTTGCCTTGATTCTATCCGAAGTCATTTTGATCTGTTCAATGTCATCATAATATATTCCCTCGCAAGATATCTGGCCAACTAATATCTGCTCGATGTAAAGGTAAGAATGATATACCTGTACACATTTAGATCTTCGGTTGAATGCATCTTGATTTGTACACGCGTTCAACCATGCAAGATGTGTTCACCGTGTGTGCTGTGTACACCATGCTTATTTGCGTGTTTGTGCGCTACTTTTCGACGGCATGCACTTGGTCGAAGTTTAGTGCCCATTGAACTTTAAGACCATGTTCACAGACCGAGACGTGTATTGTTTTCTTACAATGCACTGCATGTTTTGTTTTGTTTTTCAAATGGCGCTTTGATGCTGTTACCCTTGTATTTCTGCCTATTCCGCTGCCATTTTTCTGTTTTAGCTGTTTAATGTTGAAATACCTCCATGCTAGAGATAAAAGAAGAAGGCTGGTTAAAATACAAACCAATCTCCGCACTGCGTCTTAAAGCAATGTTTGTTGAGGATATACACCACTGTTGAAAGATTTAATAGATGTACGCATTCTATAATTTAGGCATAATTTCAATGCAATGTCATTACCCTGTTATATGTCTGGTGATGTTACATTCTTTGGGGTTCTCTGTTTTTTACCCTATAATGATAAATATCACGGGTGTGAGGCAATTCAGTGCACTTTTCTATAGTACATAATCTCATGTAGATCTTAATTCACATTTCTGTTCCACTAAACTCGACATGATCAGAACAATATTTACGATAATGTGCACCTGTATCACAATTTCTTTTCATGCTGCTTTCATTTGTAAACTCCCTCTTCCTCGACAAAGCATAACAGAAGGAAACCAAAATTCATATTGGCTTCCTGAAATCACTCGGAGAACTTTGCAGTTTCCTATCATATGAGTTTATTTAATTTAGTTTAGCTTCTGCTTCACGGCGTACAATTACTAGGTCATGAGCACGCTTATTGCTTCTTTCACAATCACAGAACAATACGACATTATAATGCCTTCAGTCAGGGGGTAATATATAAAAGGAAGCGAGATCGAATATTTCTTGTACGCAACTACTCTGCAGTATATTTTAATGTACATTCGATCCCTCTGTTAAATATGATATTCAGCCTGGAGCCACATCGTAATGTTTATTCGAATAGCGGCGTTGTTTGCAGAAGGCTCATAACGCAACGTTTATATTCTGTGCACCCACTGTACCCGCAGGTGCACGTAGTATAAAGTCTGTTGTGTTGCTTCCTACATATCACCTTCTGCTTGGCACTATCTGGTATAAAGCGTGTAAAAGGAATGCTATAAAGTCCTTGTGAAAGAGCTCGAGCAACTGTCGAGAGTGCAACTGCTGCTTTACAAATTTTTAACCGCATTTGATGGCGGCACTTGATCTTACCTATAGACGCTGGGCTTCTTTCTGTTTTTATTCTTTCATTTCTAAAAGCTCTAGAGACACAATTCTCAGATCCTGTTGCTTCCATCACAGACCTCGTCTAAGCTGATGTAAATTGATTACGGCTTCTGGATAGGTATTTGCGTTATAGGTTTGTTCAAGTTTTGGTTTCAGAACTCAAAACCGTGTAGACCGAATCCATTACGGCTCGGCATAGGGCCAATATTCTTCAAATAATGAATCTCTCCAATCCATCCTTCCTTTTCTACAGTAATGATTGACTTTAAGAAAAAAAAAAGTGATAATGATGGCGGAATTTTACAGTCGGCATACACAATACATTTTGCTCCTCATTCAGCTATAGCGTCTCATTATGCTGTTATTGATTACATTTCATTGTCTTTTCGCATTGCCCGCTTACTCTACTCTCATCCAGGGCTGCATTATTAAGCCAATTTCTCGATATTTATTATGTTTAAGATCAGAAACTCCACAGAATTCTGCGACAAACAGAGAGAGAGAGAGAGAGAGAGAGAGAGAGAGAGAATGTATGTGTGTGTGTGTGTGTGTGTGTATTTGGATAAAGTGATATTGAGGGAGATAGGAGAAGGGAAGTTTTGAATTGTGCGTTTATGTATAAATGTATATATATATATATATATATATATATATATATATATATATATATATTATATATACTTCATTTTTACGGATTTTTAAAGTCCAAGATCACACCGCATCCTGGTTGCTGATGAAGAATGCGGTGACTGACCTGTTTGGTGCTTTGTTTCTAAAACATGGCGCGCTCCCCCTCCAGGATGAAACGCTTTTATGTCATATAGTTTTTATCACATATCCGGTATGATTATGATTATAATTGTGACCGTGCATCACAAAACGAACAAAAAGTCGCACCCCTTGATTTCACGTGAGGACTCAAAAAAGGTGAAACGGGTCAACCAAGTCAATATTCTGTTTTTCATATTTTCTGAAAGAGCTACCCTTCATCTACATTATTCTTAAATTTGGGATCATAAAAATGAATGCGAGAGTGCATTTTCAGCAATTTTTCTACAACCATTTTTTTGTAGAGTAGTGAGATCAGGTATGTCTTAAAGGCCCCTTTTCATTTCTTGATAACCACTTGCACACTCTTCACTTTCAAGTCTGATAACTTTTGAAGGGATAAAGCTACTGCTTTGAAAGTTGGCATTATTCATGGAAAGAATGTGTTAATACAACACGCTCAATTTCAACTTAATCTGATAATCCCTTCATTGTTGTTGCTCCAGTGGTTTACATCCTGTGTTTTTTCCCATTCATCGCACAGCTAGCACGGCTTGGTTAAGATTAAACGCTTGAATAAACTGTTTTAAGACCCTGTACTTCAGAGCCTCTTTTCTCAGTTCACACTTTTCCAGAGTGTGTGCTTTCTTTCCAATATTTAGATAGGTTAGGAGAGTTAATTTCAATTAAGCTATACATCATTTTAAAGTCTGCTCTTTCAGAATTTGCCCTTAACTAAAAATCTATGTCTGGCGACTTTTTGTTTGTTTTGTGATGCAGGGTCACTATTATATTGACGTACAAAGGGGAAATATTTACGTGTATCGGCACAGATTGAAAAGAAAAATGCCGGTGATACTGATAGCCAATTGCTTCTTAAAGGGATCGTATAGTTTTAACTTCAGGTTGTTATCATTTTTGGTGAGATAGTGAGAAAACTCTTAAGAAATATGAAAGAGCGTGTAATTCCATGAGGATTTCAACGTTTATTTGGTGAAAATTGGTTTTGAAATGGCTGAGATATCCAAAACAGAATGATCCTAATAAAGTGTGAGACCCATACTTTCTTACGATCTTTATGTTTTCCTTTGTTTTTGGATGTCTCAGCTATTATAAACCTGATTTTCATCAAATAAACTTTGAATTCCTCTTTAAATGGTATGCTCTGTACTATTTCATAAGTATTTTCTTGGTATCTCGCAAAAAAAGTTATAAAGCCCAATTTTCATCTCCACCAATACTGTACCATCCCTTTAATTTGGACATAAACATACCTCCCCCCCCCCCTCCGAAAAAAAGAGAGATAAGTCCATTTGATGTGTGCCTTCGTGAATAAACTCCTTGCAGATAGATATCGCTTGAATACTTCTTGTTCAGTCACGTCATTAGAAAAAGATGACAAAATACATCACTCTATTTCGTAATGAATCGTATTCCGGCACTGAAGTACTACTCGGGGTAATGTTGTTTTGCTATTGTTGTTTTGTTTGTGTGTGTGTGAAGCGTGTGAAGGGGGGGGGGGGGGGGAGGGGCGCTCGGGCCCATCTGTTGCTCGAAGGTTTTTTATGGGTCAAGGGTTCATGTTCTAGATAATAAACTGTTTTTGAAGAGCCAAATGCTTGCGAGATGGCTGTAGCTCCCACCCCCCCCCCCCCCCCTTCATGGCCCCGGTTAATAATGTATCTTATCCAACGTTTGACTTACGGACGTTATATTTTCACTTCTTACCATACTTTTATTTAGCCAATCACCTTTCAGTGTGCCTTTGGACGCTCTATCACTCTCCCTCCCTGCCTCCCCCTCACTTTCTTCCCCTCCCTCTCTCTCTCTCTCTCTCTCTCTCTCTCTTTCTCTCTCTTCCGTTTTCTAGCAACCTAAGTGATTTACTATCCTGTGATTAATTGAAGATAGAGTCACGGCTTTGTAAGTTTGCTCACAGTTGGTGGAGAGCGAGTATCAATACAGCGTATGCCTTTATAAAAGAGCGTAGCTAAGATTTGTCACGTTTGTTCAATATCTAATCAATGGGTATGGGTAGCGAGAGCAATGGTGCCCTTTTGCTCTTGCTCTACATTATTTGGCATAATTAGCCTTTAGAAGGGAAGGGTTGGTATGTTAGAAAATGCACTTCCTCTTTCACATAATTGTATTTGACTTTATTTAATTTTAATCAATTTTATCTAATCAAATTTCATTTCATTTTATTCATACATTTTCACAAGGTCAATTTAATGATACAAGAGAAAAACTTCCATAAACAATAATTGGGCATTGATAAAAAAGAGAGATAGATATATGAATCATACAGTTTGCGTAAATTGAAGTAATACATGCACAAACATTTGAAAAATCATTAATTATTCAATTCATTACGAACAAATGCAGGAGATTTTGACGACGGCGTTTGAAAAGAAAACACAATGTCAACTTGTCACAGCAAATCAATTCATCATAATGATTGTTTTTATTTTTACATTGTCCCATCACGGCGAGGGCATCATTCTCGATACGTCATTATTTTTCATTCTTATAATAATGGATATCTCAATAGCATGTCAAAATGACAATACTATATACAAGGATCAGAAATATAATCATTTTTTTTTTCGATATTACTGCATCTATTCACACACGTCTAACTGCTGTTGGAAATGTTACCATTTCATCTAACCTCTTTTCCTATATCAAATACTGACATAAATTATGTAATCTTTCATATCATTATGATAGTTGCACTTATGACCATAATTATATTTATCTCATGCTTATTATCAATGATACTATTTGCACCATGTCTTTTCTTTTCGCCAGTGAGCTGGTCTGCCTGACATCAAACTTCTTGCTGAATATTTACAGCTTCTTCTTCTCCTTTTTTTTTTCAATTTCTGTTTATGCTTTCATTTCTCGGCAGAAAAAACGCACAATTCCTTCAGTTCTCCTTCCCCACACTAACACCCATGTTGTATACGGATTGCACCAAATCACACGATGTACTCCAGCACCACTTCAGATACCCGCGCACATGTGATTGGTACAGGATTCGCACCTGCCGCAAGATATAGCACGAAAAACATATATAGAAGCAAACTTTGAATAACGCACAAACCAAACACATCTCCACATCAAATAAATCGCACCGCAGTAAAGCAAGGATCACCATAATAAACACACATCAACTGCTGCCTACTTCTTCATCGACCTCTTGCGTTGTCACCCGATTTCATCACCAATGTTCGCTGTCGAATTTTCGCCCACGATGAACTCTAGTGGGACGGTGCCGTCATCAACGACAGTGAACATGACCATGGATAAAATTTCGATGACTCCAAATATGACCACGGCCGTCACGTCCACGGTCACGGACATGACGACACTGAATGGCACTACGGAGCAGTGGATGACGACGCCAGATCCCTCCGACCTGGACTGCGAGCACGGACATCGTTGGATACGCGATAACCTTGGCGAGTGCCTGGAAACACCGGCGCAATACTTTGCCTTCTCTGTCGGTATTGCAAGCATTGGTCTGTGGTTCCTTGCTCATATACTGTGAGTTATTTGTATTTCAATATTATTTTCTTCATGTATATTATTACAAGAATTGTATATGATTTTGATACTTTTCTCTCCACTTTTCTTCTTCTCTGTTGACCTGTCTATCGGATTAAGCATGAGTACGTTCAGAGACACACATACACACTATTGTATAAGCTATAGTAATCTATTAATCTACTAACTATTGTAATCTATATTACTAATTTAAAAAGAGTTTGATTGCGAAATAATTTAACTTCATTCTGGTTGAGATATTTGCAATTAAAGCTGCTAAAACACAGAAAATGTCGGAAACGATAATGTGATATGTAATCATAACTTCAAGAATATTGTTTTATTACAAGGGAGCATCACCGGAAATGTTTTTAGTTTTCTCACTTTGTTGATTGACTTGCTTGAAAATGTTTAAAAATGACACTTAGAACATTTTGGATTCAAACTACTCATATTGTTCATAAAATTATCATTGCACAGGCTGTTCAAGTCGCGACACGATGACCCAGACAGTAGCTGCGGCCGCCTTGGGTTGATCACCACCAGTGCGATCGGCTCCGTCTGCAACTTGATCGGGGCTTCCTTATGCGATCAATTGCAAACACAGGTGAATGGATATCTCACTTGAAACAAAGCATAACTTTGAAGAGTTTTATCGCAAAACGAGCTAACTCCATTTTTGTTAAGTTGAGATATTTGTGATAAAAGCTGCTAAAAACACATACAAAATAACTTATAATCATAACTTCTAGAATATTCCTTATTATGTTACAAGTGAGGTATTACCGGAAATGTTTTATTTTCCTCTATCTGATGCTGGACTTACTTTGAAATGTTTAAAAATGGCGCTTAGCTCATTTTGCATTTAAACTCTTCCATTGGTAATTTTACATTTGGGTGAACTTCTTGTCATGGGTGATGAGAATCTGATGTCTATACGATAATGATGATGTTGTTCACGATCGATCTATGAATATGAGTGAAATGGGGGAAATTGTCATCACTTTTCTATTGAAAGTCATCAGATACAGATACAGATACAGATATTTTTACTAGTCTTTCTTCCAACAAAAAAGATAATCATTCAAGTCATCGTGATCATGCTGATACTACGGCGATTCATAGATCATTGTTCTTTTTTTCTTTTCTTTTCTTTTTTGCCGGAGATTTGACGATGACAATGATCAAGTTGATTTTGAAGCCAACATTGCTGGTCATGATCATAATGGTGATATACGATAACAGATGACTTTGTGTTATGTAGCAATGTGATAAAGGATAGTGTAAATGGTGATACTACGGCAGGGTGTTAGTGTAATGTAGTTAATAGGTGTTGATGATGATCGTTTGGCATGATGACTTTGTTGTTGCTGTACGAAGCTATGGTAAGGTTTGAATAGAATGATATTGTTTTACGGTCACATCTTCTTCAAGAGTGTAATCGTTGCTATTGGTCTGTAAGAGTTATCATCATCATCAGCAGCAGCATCCCATCATCATTTTAGTCAGTGATGCTGTTTTCCCCCGTTTCTAGGCAATAACGGGCGGATACCTGGTTTTCAGTGACACCATCTTCTTTCTACAATGGGCCTTCTGGTGGAACAGGAGTCGACGGATGAGTAGACAAGGATTGTCCTTTTACGGTGAGACAAGTAGGTACACAGACACACGAACGAATGGTCCTTTGAAACGTTTTCATTTCATTGTCGGCGTCCGTGTCTGTCTCTGCACGTATTTCGTCAATTTCATTCCAATTTAATTCGAAATCTCCAATGCAATGCGATACATTCTTTAAAAAAAGTACAGGTATTACGACGTTTACAAGAAAAATGGTGGAAAAATGAATTATGTTTTCGTGAAGGGAACACGAAAACAAGAAGAATGTTCTCTCTACATACTTAAAGGGTGTGAACAGTTCTGGTCGAGGTGAAGATTTACCTTTTAAAGTTTTGTGAGATATTCAGAAAACACTCTATGAAATGTCAAAGAGCATGCAATTCTATATAAAGGGTATCAAAAGTGTATTCGATGAAAATCGGTTTTGAAATGGCTGGGATATCCAAAAATAAGGTGAAACAAAGAGATACTAATAAAGTTGGGGCATGTCGCCTTTTATTATTAGCACTTTTTTTTTGGATATCTTAGCTATTTGAAAACCAATTTTCATGAAATAAACGTTGAATCCTTCTTAAGATTATATGCTCTTTCATATTTCATAACAGGCTTTTCATCATCTCACTTAGGAATGTTCAAAACATGAATCCCCAGCTCAACCAGTACTGTACAGTCCCTTTAATCTTACATTGTCCATGATTTGATTTGTTAGTATTTTATCAGATTCGTTCTACGATTCTAGGTAATCTTTTCCTGACGGATGGGTGAGGATGTTATTAAGGGGAGGGGGGAGGGAGCATAATCGTAAAATGAATTGAAAGTTGTGTACTGATATCATCTTGAAAAGGAGTGATTTTGTGCTTTGACCGGAACTTTGAAACCGATGCTCACGTGATGCTACGCTGCACCGTCTCATCTGCATAATCGACTACTTTTAATCTTTATACAGCGATGCAGCATACTATTAAAATCTGCAAAGTTTAACATCAATCATATTAATGGTAAAAGCATGAATAATGGGAGGGGGAGGGTGGTTAGGCCTTCCTTTCCGTTCCCTTTGTGTTTTTGTCGATGCTATAGTAACTGTAAGCATTATCATTTGTGATGTCGTTGTTGTTGCTGTTTTTAAGCCCCATTTGATTTCAACATTGTTCTCGTCTTACTCACTTTTTTTTTTCATTCTCCAACACAATTTTGATATCAAAATGTTTACTAGTCGTGCTAATTGTTTTATCTTCATTTCGGAATCCTTGTTTGTTTGCATGAAAGTATAGCCATGATTATTCTACAAGATGAATTATGCTCTTTGCAGTTAGTAATGCTCATAAGTATGAACTCAATGTTATATTAGCCATTCCGGCATCTGGTGAACATGCCAATAAACTACGTGTATTAATTCCGTGGCAACTGCAATTATTTGTAACTTGCAATGATAGCGAATTAAAATTCATGAACGAAATTAGGCCATTATAGGCCCAGATAGTTATTGCCATCACCTCGCAGTGTCTTCGCCCTGGTGGAATTGCAACCGCGAAGAGGTTTCGCAGTTTGTTTGTTTGTTTGTTTGTTTGTTTGTTTGTTTTTCACCCAAACTGTGACGATTAACGACCTGCTTCATTTCGATTCGGTGGATATGCATGTTATCAATGTAACAGGAAGTTTCGCTGACTCCTCCTCTTAGTGCCGTCCGAGGATTGGAAATCACCCAATAGGACGAGAGAAGAGAATGCAACCATGAACGGAGGGGGCGGGTCCCTGGTGCTTTGTCTCAGTCTTCCCTGGCTGATGGCGATCTTCTATTGGCCAATCAAGTTTTCCCTGGCTTCCGAAGAGCTGTCATACAGAGGCCACGCCCATATGTCTCCAACTGGGCGAAAATTATTAATGGTGGGAGAGGTAAGGACCAGTAAATATTCCAGACATATTCCCAAGTTAATTACGTTTAGCGATATCCACATTGTATTGTCTTATATTTTCCGTGTCCTTCTAGCAAGGGATTTTCTTTGCTCCTCTGGCGTTGAGTACGCACGCATGATCATGACATTGTGCTCAAAGTTGGCATCAATATTAGACGGGGAAAAAAACCACTTATCGGCATTGGCTTATTGGTACTAATAACATCGATGACAATAGTCATGATAATATTGATGATTACTTTAACGATGAAAATGATCACGGAAATACGTTTAACTGGTATTACTGTCATTACTACCAGATGCTTCATTACTCATGATGCCCATCTTGAATCGACTGTTTAAATGTATAGTTAAATTCTTTAAACATTCTCACTACCTGTTAAATCTAATGTTTACTGTCTACAGGTCTATTCAGACATTTTACATCTCCGTCCGACTAATTACATAATAATAAACAGCGTGTTACAAATACGTTTGGATGGAATAAGTTCGGTCGGCTATTTCAAGTAACAAGCCGCACTGATGGTGATGAAGATGGTGATGATGATAATGATGATGATGAAATGGCATTTACGTATATAACGCTATTTATCTGTAGATATGAAAAGGAATTACAGTCTTACTAGTGTTACTTTTTGACGTTCTTATGTTGTTTTTGCTTCGTTTCCCAAGTCGTCCACAGATAACTTCGGTTACGCCTTGGGATTTGCTGCACTAGTTTTCTATTCCCTTCGTTCGGTACCAACAATAGTAAACATTGTGAGTATACTCCGCTCATTTTTTTTTTCCTCTGAATGTACCAGGTATATTTTCTATCGTCGATAGCAATGTGTGTATATGAATCTGTGCTTGTCTTGTGTGTGTGTGTGCGTTGGTGTGGGGTCGAGGGAGGGGATGCGAAATCATATATGATTTATTTAGTGTATAGAGACTTTGGCGATTGAAGAGGTAAACCTTAATAAATTGGCATCTTTTCCAGTTGTCGGCAAGGCGTACTTTTTCATTGTGTGTGTGTGTGGGGGGGGGGGGGGGAATTGCACCTTACCCTCGACTCAGCATAACTTGCATGTTCCCTTGCCATGTCTTTTGTTAGTCGTATTAATATCAGAGAAACATGCAAGGTATGCTGAGTCGAGGGGAAGGTGCATTCCAATGTCTTTTGTTAAACATTTCAGTACTTTAGCAATGAATGACAGATGAGGTCATCTGAGGAATATTGGTTTGGAAAGGATTTTTTTTTTTTTGTGGACGTTCCCAAGTAATCTGAAGAAAAATAGAAGAAAAAGTGTACCAGAAATGAGGGAAGGAACATGAAAATAGGTTTAAGCAATAAAGCATCTGAAAAGTTCAAATTGGGCGCAATCTTGTCACTGAATAAGCAGGTGAAGAACAAGTACTCACCCAATAACATGTGACCGAAAGTCACATATTACATGCATTTTACCTGGGTGTATTATTGCCTTCACTACTGATTGAAAATGTCGCCCGTGATTTATAGGGCATGTGCAAATTGTTGATGTGATATACAGAGGTTGCCTTGGCCATGTTTGATTTCGACATTAACTCTTCGTACTTCAATAATATCATGGAAGCTTTACACAGTGTACTTTGAACTTACCTAAATCAATAAGTGTAGCAGACAAGCGTGTCGTAAGACATCGCTGGGTCTGTTGGCTGTTCCACTCATGTGTAAACACTGTGAGCTAAATGCGCTCTGCATATTAGCTCTCTCATGTTTTTATGATCATAGGATTTTGCTTTTTTTCCTCCAACATTCAACACAATAGACCCCGACCTTTTTTTTTATCTCACGCACGAATCTCGTTTGTTTCTCTCTCTCCCTCTTTCTTCTTTCTTTTATCTTTTTTCTTTTCTCTTCCAGTCTCTTTCACTCTCTCATTGTCTCAAGCTTTCTATCTATCCATCTATCTATATGTCTGTCTATCTATCTATCTATCTATCTATCTGTCTATCTATCTATCTAACTATCTTTATAATTCTTTTTTTTTACCAATTCTTTCATGTTTATATCATTATCTATCTGTCCTTTTTGACCACGGTATACCTGTACCAGCATCCCACCACCTTTATAGACGTTTTATACCTTTTTCCGAATCAATATGATACTTGTCAATTTGTATCTACTAGTATCTTTCCGTTCAATCACGCGTCTTTTGTTTTTATTTGATTCATGACAAAAAGAAAAAGCTTGCCTTTTCTCTTTAAAGCTGTTGTTTTTGATCAGTCAATTGCCACGTATCCAAATGCCTCAGGGCACCGATTCGTCATTAATTTACCCCTCTTACCTACAATTAACATACCCTCGTTTGCACTGAACTAATATAATATGCAAGTACTAACAAAAGTATTGTTTAATCTGAAGCTAAGAGGCAAATGTATTAATGTCAGTCATTTGGGTTTTCTCTGTCTGTACTCATCACTTTTGCCTTTGGAATGAAATCGATGGAAGTCATATAAAGTTGGATTAAATTAATTGGTTATTTACTTCAGAGCGAGACACAACACGACAGATTCCACACAAGAATTCATTCCGAAATAAACTGCCATTACCGTACAGGTATACATGTATACACGAACTTGGATAATGTAAATGACATTTTCTGTTTATTTTCTGCGTAAAGGCCAATCACAAAGCCAAATATGCGGAGTCCGTATCACACCACGTACTCCAAATCGTAGCAAACGTTTGCTACTTCGTCTCCATTCTTGCCTATGACACCGATGCAGCCTTCCTTACCAACGCACTTCCTTGGCTTCTTATCAGGTGAGCAGCTGACGACCCTGATTATTATTATTATTATTTATTAGTGTATTATTTCAAGAAACATATACCTGATCATTTATGAAAAAAAAACAAAGTTTCCTTTCTATATTGCCTCATATTAATTAAGCTCTATATTATTATTATTATTATTATTATTATTATTATTATTATTATTATTATTATTATTATTATTATTATTATTGTCATCATCATCATCATCATCATTATTGTTCATACAATTTATGCACCAAAATGTCTGATACGCTGTGATAAAACAGATTTTAACACTCCAGGAGGCCTCGTTCAATTTGTCGTTAGAACGAATTTCCACTGTAGGAGTGAAAAGTTACATGCGACAGAAAATAGCGCAGAGCCATGTTATATACCAATAAGCGGAACCCTCGAGAGAAATACTGCAAAAGTTTTTCTCACAGTCAATTGGTTTTATAAATGGATGTATATGGTTTCTTGTCGTCAACAAGATCATGCATCCTGTTGAGAAAAGATGGCGTAGGGTTTTTCATATCGTGCGTAGATGGTCCAGATTTTACAAAAGGGACCGAGCTGACTGAACTTTCTACTGTTCTAAAGAAGATTCTTTCAGCAAATTCAGCAAAACGCGAAGGTCTATGAGATGAAAATATTTTCAGGTTGACTAAAGACACTGTACACGAACTTCTTCTGCCAGAGTATGTAAGCATTCTAGCATTTTGATCACAATCCGCGTTCATGTAATGATATTGTATTACAAGTTTTTAATGCTTTAAATGTTAATCGTTCTTTGTTTATTTGGGTTTTTTTTTTTCTCCTGCAGTTGGGCATTTGTTGGATTTAGTTCAATTGTATCCTTTTCATTTCCCTTGGTGGGAAAGCATTATATCATGCATTCCTTCATTAATTCCATTCATTCATATTTTGTTATTATACACATACAGTTCGTCGAAGTGTGTAAATACCTGAAGAAAAGTTTACAAACTAGAAGGCAAACATCGCAGATTCCTTTCACCGATGTTCTAATAAGTAATGTTTAAAAAGTATTATAAATGAGTTTTGGTTTTGCAAACTGTAACATCTACGGTACGTACAGTAGACCACAGTTCCTTTTCCCATTTTCAACCCTCTCCCTTAAAGCGCATAGAGACACTAATGGTAGTGATATGCGCTATATAAGCACTGTATAATACAGGCAATATCCAGACTTTATCTGAAAGGATTAAATAATAGTAGACTAAGGAGATACCTCCTTATGCAGACAAATAAGACAGAGAGAAATCATGACACAGTAAGTATGATGCGAGGTTAGAGCACGAAGGTCCATGATTTGCCAGCATCTCGACAGAGCTCCTCAGTAAAAATCAGTATCCTTGACAACGCCCGCCACCATCACTTGGTCAGATCATCTTCTTGGTGCTGAAGAACCGCGGCATCGGCTCGACTGGCCGCGTGGTCGGCCGACGGAGGGCCGACGGCACGTTCCTTCTCTTTCCCAGCGAGGAGAGCATCAACTCGGATCTGGAGCGCTCCGTCGCCCCGCGGTTCGGCGACAACAACAACACAGGAAAGTTGCCGAGCATCAAGGAGGAGCCGCACCTAGAGATACGAGAGGAGAGCGAGGTAGGTATCCATGGCGACGAGATAGTTAAGCCCGTCACACACTTTTCGACTTTCGGTCGCACGACTGACAGACTTTGGATCCGAAATAAATCACAATAGCCTCAGAATAGACACACTTGTTTATTTCAGATACAAAGTCTGTCAGTCGTATAGTCGTGAGTCGCATAGTGTGCGCCGGGCTTAAGTCATGTGAACTTTGACGAAGCGTGATTTTTAGGGGTTGTGGTTAGAGAGAGGGGCGGTGGGAGGAGGGGTGAGGAATGTAATTAAAAATTTTGAACGACAATAAGGCCTTTTTTTTAGCGATTGCGTTTATGATTGTCTGTGTAGATTTGAAGATTTCTGTGGTAACCGAGAAACAGACGCGGAGAGTTTCCAGTCTGTGACTGGAATGATTCTCGTCATTTGTCTATTAACAAAATACACTCGACTGCTCGAAACACGAATTTGGAAGCATTATTATACAAAAAGATTGACACATCCTCAGCATCGTATGATGAACGAGAAGGCTGTTATTCCGAAACCTGTGAGGAAGATTCATTCCATTTTATTTTTTTTTCTTTTGGGAAAGTGTGAATTAGTGATGTGTCAAAAAAGAAATAGTACTCATTTCAATATGTCACTAACACGAGCTGGAGAGATCTTCGTAGTTCCCAACATTTTTTTATTACGGGATAATCAGAATGCAATCATTAATTTATGCTTATAAATGCGGCGGACATTTGCTGGAGATCGTACATGTGTGTATCATACACATATATATTTTAGATGCTTAAATTATGAATTACTTGTGAGTAAAGAGAGAATTAGTTCTCATGTTATTGCGCCATAAACACTTGATGACCAATTAGTCGGGATGCACCTCTGCTCAGTCAAACGGATAGATCCTTCGGTGCAAATTTCTTTGTACAAGTTAACAAAAACTCGACCCTCCTCTAAACCCTTAATAGAATGAAATGCATCCAGACTATGACGACCACGACGGCGACTACGATCCGGAGACGGCAAGCATCCACAGCCGAGCCAGCGACTTTATCCTGGACGACGATCAGGACGTCTACGTCCGCGAAGGCGACGGCAATGGTAAACGTCGTAGGCCAAGAGGCGCGACCGATCTCGATGACGACGGACTAGAGGTATGATATTTTCGTTTTTGTTGTTGTAGTGTGTTTGTTTGTGTGCTCCTATCTTCCTTCCTTTATTCCTCCATTCCTTCCTTTCTTTCTTTCTTTCTTTTTTTAAAATGCTAATCTAATGATATGATTGTGTTGTTCCCTCGGATATCGAGCACATGCTAATGGGCTAGCTTTGTTTTAAGCCGTCTGTAAAATATTGTTTTAGATTAGAAGAATTTCAGCAAGAACAGTTTGAATCAGGGTAAATGTAGGCCCTACATATTGATATTGCGTGTGTCGTTTTTTTTTCTGGATAAAGTATGTAGATGGGGTCCCTATTATCAGAAGCGCATCGAAAAAATTAATGATTGCGTGGATATGTTTAGTAGGCATTTAATTATATCATTGAAAGCATATTTTGTCCATATATGCATATGTATGACTTGTATGTATGTATACATGTACGTAATTATAGTTTATTGCGTCACACCTGTACATCCACATGTCACGACTATTGTCGATTGTAACAGTTTATTCGTTTTCATATACACCGTGTACACTGTGCTCTCGATAGTGGGATTTCAACGATTTTCGGCCGAAGTACACCGACGCCGAATCCGACAACGACGAGTCAAACAAGGCCATGCATGGATCGCCGAACCACCACAGCCTTGGGGTGCCAGCGGACGGACTTGAGTTCGACGACGACTGGGATGAGGAGAAGGTGCTGGGCGAGATCGAGCGGGAGCTACAACGTGGTGACGACATCGACGGCGACACGATTTCCATGGAATACGATACCGCGGATGACGATGATAACTACTTCCAGATCGAATATGCCTACACGGCCCAATCTCCGTGATTCACTCGCGCCTTCTTGTTCCTGACTCCACCATTTATGGAAGATGTGATGGAAATTACTGTGTTCGAATTCGCGCATTCGATTACGATCTGCAGAATGGTTTATAACTTTAGCCGTCGGCAAACCTTTAAGCTGTAATTATGGAGGTCTAGAATCTAATACAGCAGTAGGTATCTGCATTTTGGCAACTTCGTGAGGGCTAATGTCATGTTGAAACGTTTCCACAGTTACACCCTTCCTGAGAAGCCAGACCGTTCTATATAATAAAAACAATGGTTACTGTAGGCATTGCATTGAGATTGTTATGTATATCACCAATTTTAATCAGATGCTAAGACAATACACATCTAGTCCATCTTATACACACTGTCATATTACCATCTTTAACAAAACTGTCAGATGGTTTGATTTCCCCATTTTCCAAAGGAAATAGCACACTGACTCACACGACCTCCTCGATTAGCTCTCACAAAAGGGACTTTTAGATTGTATGGACACGAGAGCGTTCAGGCCTCTCGAAAGTGCGAGCCAACGTTCTCGGCAACTCCCGTCGACACCAGAGTAAAACCATTTAAGATTTCAGTCGACGGTGAGTACAACATGTACAAGTCGACAGATGTGGTGACGTCATAATCGTCGCGCCAAATACACGCTCTGCACGCAGGCTGCCATCGTCACTCGCGTTCACTATCAGATTCTGCGAGGACGTGAAATCCTTGGAGGACGCGTTCTTGATTAGGGCGCTGGACGTGCCAGAGAACCTGAAGCATGCGCAGTATCATGAAATGACGTCATCAAGTCGAAGTCTACGTTCTGGACGCGAAATCTGAAAGTCCTTAAAGATCGCAGAGAGCACACAGTTTCATCGCATGCAACCAGGCGCCTCAAGAAAGGCAAGGCAAGAGATGTCAGCGAAGGCGCCGTGCGTGGACGCCCCGGGAAGAGCAGTGATAGCCCAAAGCAATCAGCACACATCGATGCGACTTGTATTCTCGTATTGTCACTTTCGGTGAAATTGCAAAAGAGAATGAGCGGGGAAAGTCTCACAGTACGGAAATGAATAATTCCATCCAGGAGAGCACGAGGAATAGTTGAAACAATGTTAAAAAAAGAGATGTATATCTTCAAACCCAAGATGATCATGGAACCATGCTACGCGCCACAACTGTCAAAACCACTGTCCGCAAAAATTTATGAGTTTAAAACATACCAGTCATCTACAAGAGCGCGACTCAGTGATTCGTGATAGTACGATGACCTTTTCTTCGTGACCACACCAAGCTTCACAAAATAAGAAAGAATGTGAACCATGTAGAACAGACTGAGCTTAAATATTATGGCGACATGAGCATGCCCTCCATGCTGTTTTACGAGAACTTGGAAAAATATTCCCGGCATACAATAAGAGGCGATTTTTTGACATTTTTTTTTTCTTTTTTAAGATTCTTACACGCTGGTACAAGTTGCAAATGTTATTACTTCGCCATCACTTTTCTCTTGAAGCCAAATGAAGTTTTAAAAAATATAGCGTTTTGCAAATAGAGATCAACAATAGAAAAAAAAATCATGTGAACATTCTCTCTGTTTTCTTTTGTTTGTTTGTTTTTTTACACTAGGCAGGCGAAGTGAGTTGTGCTTTGCAGCAATTTCTATTGTCTCGATATTTATAGCGTATTATATCATGTAGTACTTGTATCTGCAATATCATACTACCGTGTACATCGCGGTCCAAGTTATAGTCATGGAATGCTCATGATCACGACAACTTGTTTAATTATTTGTTTGTTTTTGTTAAAGGGATGGTATAATATTGGTTGTGGTGAGGATTCAGCTTAATCTTTTTTTTTTTGTAAGACACTTAGAAACCACTTTTTGAAACGTTTAAGAGCATATAGTTTTAAGAGGAATTCAAACTTTCTTTGATGAAAATCAGTTTTGAAATGGCTGAAATATCCAAAAACAAAGTAAAACACAGCAATCCTAATAAAAGGTGGGCCCCACCTTACTATGAGAACCGCATTGTTTGGGATATCTCAGGCATTTCAAAACTAATTTCAATCAAATAAGCTTTGAATTCCTTTAAGAATTAAGGTTCTTTCATATTTCATATCAAATTTCTCATTATTTCGAAAAAGCATTATTAAAAAAAAAAAATTGGAAACCTGAAGCCCTACCTCAACCCAAACTGTACCATCCCTTTATGATAGTTACCTCTCAATGCTTATATATAATGTTTGATACCCTCGATCCTTACATTGATCTTCCGATGCACATTTGAAACTATTCTTGAAAAAGTAACGTGCAGTGTTTTACGTACTCAGAAAAATTATGCGTAATTATTATGTCTACTGTTTTGTTGTGGTCGTTGTTGTTGTTGTACTGTCGTCACAGTTGTCAACATGTATTTGTACAAAACTAATTTTACCTTAAGATTTGCAGTCATGAAACGTCTCCTTTCGGTTTACACCCTTACTCTTCACTGTCCCTCAACATATTTCTGCCATCATTTTGTTATTGTTCTGTACTTTCCTTGTTACAGTTCTGTTTGTTTTTTCATTAGGCCGGCAGTATTACTTCTTGAAATAAAAATACAAAAATTTAGCTCGTCCTAAAAAAAAAGGGGACTTTGTTTCTCAAATTCTTTGAGAAAAAAAAATCTTTCAATTTACTTGCGCGTACTATTTTGAAGTAAAACAGAGAAGTTCCCGTGATGACATTTTTTTTTGTTTACTGTAACCTTTTGTACATTTGTTATTTTGGATAACATATCATATTAGATGAAAACAGGTCGACATAGAGATCTAGGCGAGCAATGCCCATGAAATGAAGGATGCATAATTTTTCTATTTACCTCGACCTAAATGAGGTATTGTTGTAAACACTGTATCATTGGAAAGAAAGGACAGAAAATACTTTATGTTTTTCCATGTATAACCTGATGACAATGTTGTAGGAAGATGACTTCATCTCACATCTCATCTAATCAGCATGTGCGATCGACATGGAAAAAAAAACCCATCCCATTCTGTATGATATAAACCTCGTTTTCAGTAATATCTATCATACACGTGCACTGTTTGCTCATTGTATTGTGTTGTCCTTCTATTCAAGTCAAGAAAAATAAATATGAAGTAGCGTTTTCACTAAGAGAAGCTGCAAGATATTATTTGCCCCGTAAAACGCCATGTTCAATGATTCTGCGGAATTCATATTGTAACCAAACAAATATTCTGCTTTTCATTCCAATATCAGTCGATGTTGATGCAGATTTATTTACTGTAGTATCTGCCTTCTGTTTCCTGTTTTTTCCGTCATATATATATATATATATATATATAATATATATATATATATATATATATATATATATATACATATAATTTTATTATATATGTATATATTATATAAATGGTCCAAATCAGGGAGAAGCTATCACCAATCGGGAGAACTTGATAGTTTACAATGACTTTCAAACGCGGAAGAAACTGTCTCGCATTTGATAACTTAGCTAGTTCAAACACTTATTGTAACATGAAAAGGTGAAATAAAGGCTTTCAGAAATCAGTCATCAAGGTCTTGCTTTATGCTAGTTTGAATCCTTGTTTAGGGCAATTACATATCAAGGTAATTTGGCTATTCCAATAGATGTGAAATTTCGTACTCACATTACAAATAGTCTGCCCATACATCACTTGATTTTTTTTTTGTGTGTGTATGTGTGTGTTTTGTATTTGTTTTTGCATTTGTATTTGTGCATGTAACACCTGAAAGTATGAAATGCAATGTTTGCATAGAAGTAATCAAAATCGGGCATTTGTTTCATAGCTCATACGAATATTGATGAGCAAATGTGATGAAATAAAGGCCAACAGTTACACATTTTAATCCAACATTTGCCATGAGAATATGATGGTGTTTGTTTGTTTGTTTGGGGTTTTTTTGCAGAGGAGTAAATGGACCAATGAACAAGAGACGTTTAAATGAAATATTTATTTGCACAATATAAGAACTAGTTCTTCTGTAGTTTCTACAGGAAGGAGAGAGGAAGGATAAATACACAGTTCAGGCCAGCCGACCAGCGCAAATTATCTCTAAAACCAAGTGTCAATTATGCAAAGTCGGGACAGCAAGAAATGCGAAACAAATTTGTATGATATTATCCGACTCATATCAGAGAGTTTTGCCCGCTGTGTGAAATTCTAACCCGGATTTGTAGAGACTACTCACAAAATAACGTACCAGTTTGCGTACTTTATCTAGCTTTGAAGGAAAATCTAACTCCAACCGTCATGGATCGGGTTGAAGGTGTCTCACACAAGTTTGAAGAAAGAAGATAAAAGTACATCAATATACAAAGTGATGAGATTCGAGGCAAGCCGCACACATTTTTGCAAACCCTATGCAAAATCATGGAGCTACAGAAAATGTATAGCTCCATGGTCATACTTTCAAAAGAATGTCAAATCAAAAACAAGATCTCATAGATAAGACTCGACGCTTTGAAAACACTTATATTCGGTCTTGAAGTTGATCTTTGATATTACCGGTTGATGTTTATAGACACCTATTTGGAAAAAAAAAATGTATATCTTCTTAACATGACTTTGTATCCTGTTACCCCGAAATTACTCTAAAGCAAAAAATAAATATATAGATAAAATACAAACCATGGCATGAAAAGATATGATCTAATGATACATGGGGATTTTTCAGATAATAATGCACAAGCGTTTTTTTATGTACAAACATACAAGCTGAATTTACTTATCCATGGAAACCGTATTAACAAAATAAACGAAGTGTTACATGTATAAATAGGGAAAACTTTACAAAGGTCACATCGATTTCCTTTATACAGGAGCATTATAGGTTATGACAAAGATAGTGTGCTTTCCTTAAATATAGAATCGCCATCTCGCAAAGCATTCCTAATGTATCCCAATATGATAGACATATAAAATGTGAAAATATATCTTTGACTATGCCTTAATCTGAACTCTCACTGCTTCCATTAAGGACATAGAATCTTGAGGCTAGTTTCTCCACGTAGTATTCATTTGCTTGTCTTTCATCGTTGCTTATCTATTATCTTCAATTTAGCAGTAATGGTCATGCTTCTTATCATGCATCTTTTTGAGGGAGTGTTATCGAAAGGTAACAATATACATTGCATATATTTCATATTCTTCTTTAATCCAGCAAGTAGTAACGGGTAGCGCAATCAAAACAGAAAGAAACAATATTGTAATGTTGTTCTTCTCCCCTTTTCTAAACTTTCATATCTCGCAATATAAAAAAAAATAGTAATGGTACGGAGTGATGCCTACAGCCTTAAAAAAAACCCGCAAAATACAAATCTCAATAAAAAGATAGACTAATATCGACTGATTGACTCATTCAAACATTGACCATACTAAAAATTTTCCGTTCATATATGCATAAAAATTGGAAACTGGTGATAGAGGAAGTATTGTTAAAGGAAAGCAATACTCTTATTGTGACGGCCACCGCAATCAATACAGGAAAGAATACCATGTTGTTTCCTTTCCCTAAGTTTCATGTCTTGCAATAACATAAAGCAATTACAAATTGTATCACGATACAGCGTTATGCTTACATCCTAACTGATACAAAGTTGAATAAAAAGACTGATTGATTGACTGATTAAAAATATGGCCATAGTGAAGTAATCTGTTTAAAGAACTGTGAAATGGATGATTAATAATGTTTCTTCAAAGGACAATAATATTCCTATAATATTCTCCTTTAATCCACAAAATATCGACGGGTACCGCTGCAATAAAAATACACACAAAAAAATAAACCATGTTGTTCTGTCCCTTTTTCAAATGTTCATGACTTGCAATTACATAAGTCAGAAGTGATACGGCGTGATGCCTGCACAGTAAAAAAAAAAAATAATAAACAAATAAAACGATTGATTGATTGATTGATTGATTGATTGATTGATTGATTGATTGATTAATTAATTAATTGATTGATTGATTGATTCGAACATTGGCCATACTTAAATTGTTCAAATCTGCTAAAAGAACTGTGAAATGGACAAGTTTTGTAAATGCAAAGAATAATGTTACCTGGTAACAAAATATCTGAACAGTAAATTGGTGCAAATCTACAACTTGCGAAAAGTCTTTGACCATGTAAAAATGAGCATTTAATCACCTTGAACTGTGTGTATGAACAAAAGTACATGTATAATCAAAGTGTGACACCGAGCATTTCGTCTGGATCTGGCCGTCAAGTACAGGGTGTACCTAAAATTTAACTCACTTGGTATTTTTGAACATGCATGACTTGGTATTTCAATAGCATTGTTTACTACATTACCTTTACATCTCTTGGCTCAAGACATTGGCTCTACATCCTTATAATTTGACATCTTCAATTTGGAAGCTAAGGCATTGCCAGAATACAAGTAGTCGGTGCAAGATATAAGTCCTTCATTCAAAAAACAGTGGCAGTAGGTCAACCTAGCAGGTACGTCATTTTGATATCGCTTATACTTTTCAGGAACTTGCAACGTTGTTTTACACAGGACTCCATAAGCAACTATTGTACGAAGTAGTTCTGGTAGGTAACGCCTTCGCCTTCTCGACTAGTTACGGTGAGCCGTTTTACATCCGATGCAATCATTGAAGCAAGCTGATGGATTTCTGTGGAAGGTTCACTCGGGCGGAATGAAGTTATTTTCCGATAGCGTTTATATCAGTTGCCGTTGATGGCACCACACAGAAACCCGTGTCGTAGCTCCCGTCGTGACGTCATTTACAGGGCAAATCTCTTGTTTCTAGGCAAGTTAAAGCTGACCATCAGAGCATTTCGATTTAACCTTTCACGTGGAATTAATCCTCGAAAGAAGGAAAGTCTCGGGGTTTGGCAGTTGCAATGCCTAGATGCTGATTGCATTGGGGACGTCCTTGGGATGTAAATACAGGTACTTCACTTCCCGCTCCGCGTTCCGTTTGTCTATTATTTCACCAACATCTTCGAGTGCGTCGCGGAATCTAGACAAGTAAGGGGGGGGGGGGGAGAGAACTTGCGTTATATGACACGTTGCAAACACTGTTTTGGAGCGATTACTCAGCCAAGCAAATAGATAGAAGTGAGAAAGATATCAGTAGTTAGTATTAATGTCTTTTATAGTTGTACTCAGAAAATCATAACTTTGGATCTAAAATAATACAGTGTAATGACGCCGAAAACATTTCAATAGAACCCACAAGCACAGCTTTGACGGCGGAAAATGGGGTTTATGCAAATAATGTGTAAAGAGCATAATCTAATGCGTCGATGCTATAGCAAAACCTTAAATATTTGAATGTGTCACCAACCACTGTGGATACCCTGGATAATAACAGTGTAAGCAACACTTACACACACGGAGTTACACACCGTTCATCACACACGTTCAAACACTCAATACTTAACATCTAAAATAACAACAAAATAAAACAAAACAAAACAAAAAAACACTAAGCAAATCAAAACACAAACAAACGGTAATTACGTCTGAGTTGCAGCTTATAGGACACTATGTGAGCTCACATGGTAACACTCAGTTTGGGACACGCGCGCATATCCACAGTGTGTCACCACTCAATAATGGTGTCACACCACACAGTGTTATGACACAAAACACGGTGTTATGATATAGGACACAGTGTTATCACACATGGCAACACTGAGAGACATGCGCATATAATAAACAGTGTGTCACCAGACAGTGTTATGACACACAAAACTGTGCTTTGATACACCATTCTGCTTTATAGGACACCGGCATAGGGGTGAGACACACTACCATGTTGACACACCACACTGTTATGACGTTATTTCACACAGTTTTGTGACGCATTACAATGTTACGACACATCACACAGTGTTATGACACTGTGTGATGTGTTATGACAATGTGAGAGCTGTGTTCCTTACCTCTCTACAGCCTTGAGTCCTTCTGGCTCGTAGATATACTGCACCTCGAAGTCTCCTAAGGAGTTGGTGCCCTTACTACTGAGGATCTTGGTCAACGTGACAACGCTCAGGGTCTGGGCCTTGTCCGGCAGCTGGGCTATGATGTCCTGTTCGGTGAGAGGGGTCTGAGGAAAGACACAAATATATTAGATAGATTGACAATTAGATCGATCTGTATCATACAGTTTAGAGCATCTACCTTGAAAATGCCGACTATGATTTGAAAAAGAAAATGTCTTACGGACTGATTTTTTGTGATAATCTAAATTTGATTAAGGAGGTTATCAATCAATCACTGGAAAATATAGAATAGTGAACAACGGCTATTAGTGCGAAATCGCAGTATACGAATAGACTGCACACAGAGCTGCTGTAAAACTATGGTTTCTGCGTTGATACGTTATCGTTCCGAGCGCAGTGTTTTCTGCTGAATCCCTAGAAGTTTTAAACATTAACCTTTTCGACATGGTTACCAACATGTGTCGTTAAAAAAAGAATACAAAATTAATGTAGATATGATTTCCCGTGAACCGCTCTCACCTTATCTCGCGGAGGACTCCCGTGCAGCCATGCCGGATAGTTCGGCGGGAAAGCGTACTCGTCGTACTGTCCGAAATTTGCAGACGCGTGACCGACGCTGCAGATAAAGATGAAGTTGGTGACGACCTCCACGACCTCGTCTACCGTCTTGAACCTGCCCCCGTTTGGTAGCCCCTGCAGAAAACAACAGGAAGGGGAAGTAGGAGAAGGAGGAGGGTTAAAAAAAAAAAAAGAAGAGATAGAAAAGCGGAAAGAGAAGAAGAAGAGAGAAAGGGGTAAAGGTGAAGAAAGTTAAGAAGAGCGTGGAAAGATATAAGGGAAAAGAATTTGACAGAATTCATGGCAAGGAGAAAGAAACAAGGAAGGTAAATTATACGAAGAAGAGAAACAAATAACTACTCAGGATTATGTGTCAGTATATTTCATCGGAGTACAAATCATTAAGAAATGACTAAAAAATAAAAACAACAACAACAACACTCACAAACGTACAAAACATTCCCTGCAACAAACACGTACACAAGCAGACATACACAAACACAAACATGTGAAAATGACGCATCGCACGCCTCTTACCTTCATGTTGACCGTGACTTCGTCGGGATCTCGTCCCACGCTGCCAAGAACCCGTCCCCACTCCTGCAATTCGTGATCCTCCTGAACTTTTTCAGCAGAGTCTGTAGTAAAGAAAGGGGCAAATAAAGAATAGTAAGAATGAATGGAGGGAAAAAGGTTCAAAGTGGGAGAAAGTGGGAGAGACGATAGTGATGATAATGATAATCATAACAACAAAATCTTCTTTGTCAAGGGTAGCCTCTTCAGTGTTGTCACTGCTCTAACAGAGGGGCCTGCAAGCCTATCCACCCTATGGGAACTGACGCCCTCGCCCTGGTCTACAGCACAGCACGACTGCGGAATATGCCTCTCCCGCGTGTTGGCGCAGTGTACACTCAAAGAAACTAGACACCACTCTAAATGAGACCCCGAGTATTGTCACCGGTTGCATAAAACCCACACGAACGGATTTCCTCCCGGTACTGTCTGGTAACGCTCCGGCCTCCCTAAACAGGGAAAACCACACCCACAGACTTGTGAACAAGGCCGCAGAAGACCCAAACAACTTTCTCAGTGTGAACATAATGGGCTCCAAAGAGCTTGTTGGCCAACGCCTGCCTTCCCGCTACCTGTTCTCCCGCCACTCAGCTTCCCTCGGTGGCTCAAACTTTAACACCCTCCAAGCATGGAGAACCAGCTGGCAGCAGAGACACCCCAACTTTCCCTCCCAACTCTCAACCATTCCAAATACCAGCCTACCACCGGGCACAGACCAACCCCGCAAAGATTGGGTAACACTGACTCGGCTACGATCAGGTCAGAGTGGGCCGGTTCAATGTCAACATGCACGGCTGGGGTCTGCTCCCTTCCGCAGCCTGCCTGTGTGTTGCCGGCCAAGTGCAGACGACCCACCATATCTTCCACCCTTGCCCCAGGCACCAACCTGGATCTCGACAACCCCAACTCCGACACAGTGAGCTGGCTGCAGAGGCTTGGTGCTACTGTATAGCCTTTTCAAGTACGAAAGAAGAAGATTGCCTTAGCGTTGCAAGGTACCCATTTATACACCTGGGTCGAGAGGGACATGGTTTGTAAAATTAACGTCTTTGTAAAAACATGGTTTGTCCCTGAAAGGACCCTGGCTACTACCAGTAGTTTGATCGAAATTCTGATGAATGCGAATCAATGTATAGATCACTTCTTATCAAAAGCTCGTTCTGGGGCCCGTTTCATAAAACTTGTTATCAGTGACAACTGCCACATTTCTATGACAAATTTGCTCTCAGACAATCAGATGCAAGGATTTCAGGAGCTTCTCAAACTATAACAACTTGTCACTGATAACGAGTTTTATGAAACGGGGCCCTGGACGCCTATTTAAAGCTTTCATTAACCTCTCTTGTGAACGTCTACCAAAGGATAATCCTGTGTTCTCCAAGGCAGCTACAATCCCATTCAATTTTGAGTAGTGCAGCATGTAATTTCTTACCGTAGTATTGCTCGACAATGGCTCTGGCGTAGTCGTTGATTGGTTTGTGAAAGAGCAGTGCGTCATCTCGGTAAGGGTAGTTCGGCAGTACTGCAGGGTCAGCGACACCCCTGTCTTCGAGGTCACCAATGAGGGAGCCCTGCACGTCCAGTCTCCAGTCGGCCCACATCCGTTTGATGATTTCTAGCATTCCGATCCGGCCTATCACCATCGTCTTGTCGACCCAGCCGCCTTTACTGACCAGGTCAGCTACTGCCATCCTAGATTTTTGAAACAGAAAAGTTGAATGTTTCCACGGTAGTAGATAGATGGCTACATTTTGACTTGAAGTAAATATACATCATCACTGAAAATCATATTCGTGTTACTTGTACAATGAAGACGCGATTTTTTTCACTTTTATTTTCTTAATGGCATTTCCATTCATTAAATCGTGGAAGATGATGTTTACACAATATGTTGATGCGAATAAGGGCAATCACTTATCACAATGACGATCAAAATCACACGAAATTAAAATAATTATGGAATTTTAAAGCTTTGCATATTTTCACGAAATTTCCATATTCATATCAACGGTTGAAGAACTGTTTTGAAAAAAGAAATAGCGTGTCTCTGAAATGTAACAACTTCCTTCCTTTTAATCCGATTTTGAACACATTTTCTCTGTCGTGTCTGTCATATTTTACCCTCTGTTTTACGACTAACCTGTAAAGGGATGGTATAGTTTTGGTCGAGACGGGGAATTCAGATTTTTACCTTTTTTTTTTGTTGTTGTTGCAATATATACTTAAGAAACCACTAATGAAATATTAAAGAGGATACAACTCAAAATGAATCCAAAGTTTATTAGATAAAAACCATTTTGAATGGCTAAGATACAAAAAAAAAAATAAGACGAAGTGGTGATAATAAAAAGTGCATCCCACCTGTTACTAGGGCGTCTTTGTTTATGGATGTCTCAGCCATTTCAAAACCAATTTACATCAAATAATTTTGAATTCTTCTCAAAATTGTATGTCTTTTAACAATTCGTACAAGTGGTGTCTAATTATCTTTCAAAAAAACAACCAAAACTATAATTATCATCCCTTTAATTGTCGTCGAGCTGTTTTTAAAGTATGAAATGAAATCATTCTCACTTACTTATTGATAGCGATCAGGAAGAGGAAGTGGGGAGCGAGGAGACGGAAGATGGGATGAGATGGGGAAAGGCACTGGTGAGAGGCCACGGCAATGGCCTCACCCACTAGGTGGGTGAAACCCAGGTGGACTGCCGACTCATGTACGGCCGTGTCGGCGTTGTTGAAGTACATCTTGGCGAGAAGCCACGTGTACTCCGGGTCGGTCGGGTAAAACACCTGTCGGAGTCCGGAGAGAAGAGCCAATTATTTATAACTTACCAGCCACTTCCGAGCAGAATGCAACAAACTGATCATCCAATTGTTTTGAGGATTACTGTTGAATGGAAATGGGTCGAGCAGGTCATAGTGTTACCTTCTCAAAATCCACCCTATCTATTGACATTGATAGCGTATAAGTACATGTATTCAGGAGCCAAAGTGTGCTTTAGAAGACGAAAGAGCCTCACACCAGGGAGGTGGACCCTGATTACATTTTGGACAACGAGATCCATTACGGCAAGAAACATCAGAAAACATAAAGGGCATGTTGTATAAGACTGAAAACCTGATGTACAGTGCGAGTGAAGAACATGATAAGCTCAGTGGATTCATCAATGCTGACTATTGATAAGCAGAATGAAAGTGTATTATTCTCATGCGGATATTGGCTAACTACATGACAATGAAGGACTGACGACAGAACAGTTCACTAACTCCACCCCTACGGGGGCTTGCAGTATATCCCACCAGCGTCCTTGCCCTTTCTTGCACTGAATCACCTTTGTCGCCGCTAAAGGACCATTCCAACCCCCTCTCTGTAAATCCCTACCTTTTGTCTGCTGAAATAGGGAATGAAACAACACAGATGAATGCACTTACCGGGTTGTCCGGAGCGGGGTCGGGAAAGAGTTGTATAGCGACGGGCATCAGGTCATTCGCCTCGTTGAGAAAGAACAACGCGGTTGGTGCACACACCTGTTGATGACAAATTTGACTTCGTCACTTGACTTCGTCAAGAAAGTTGCACCAATTGCTATTCAGGATAATATTCGTTTGATTTTTGTTTTTGTTTGTTCATTCTATTATTTTTTTTTTGAGAGGGATGGGGGTACTTGTCGAAATGTTAACCGTATTACATATTGTATTGTCATTGCAACTCTTCTGACTTCAGGACGCGATAAAAACAGAACAATTGGGTTTGAATCTTTTGTTTAAAAAAAAAGAGCAAATGTTATATGCTGTTTTGATATTAAATATGAATATATTTCATATATTTTGATATATCACAATATCAAAACAGCATGTAACATCTGCTCCTTTTTAGCTCCCCCACACACAGGCATATGTATGTTTATAAATGTAAAAATGGTTTAAGAAATATAAAACATTTTTTTTTGCTCATAGGTCCTGTTTAATAAGCATTACTTGGCTCGCTTTAATGCATGGCAACAAGAATACACCCAACCACACATTACCGTTATCTCTCATCACATCTTATCATTTCATCGAAGAAATGAATATGTAGATACCTCATAGTACATCTATTATGATATCACCAGGCGGCAGAATTATAGACGATTACAAGATGTCTTTTGATATCCAGGACTTCCGAGAGTTAAGATTATACACAGGAATTATGACGTCATAATGGTACTCTATAGGGACAGACAAGGATTTATTACCATTACCTTTCTGTTGTCCGTACATGGTAGGTCCTTCATGAAGGAGTAATCGACAATGAAGAGCTTTTGCATAACCAGGGCTTCTTCGACTTTCATGTTCTCCAGCAATGGATTCAGATCCTCGTCAGATATGGCAAACCTTACAAGTTATTGGAAAAAAAATATATATAATGGGACAGATTCGGTCAGTGTTTTGTTAGAGGTTGGAGGGAAGTACTGAATAAGTCACTGGTGCCCCTTTTTCCTGCAATTACGCTCATACATTCATCCGGTTTATTTTTTTTTCCATGACGTAGATTGGCATCACAACATTACACTTGAAAGTTTTCAGAGGGATTTACTTTCCTGCATTTATTCATTTCATTCATTTCTAATCTTTTATCAGGGTAACCTATTCATCAATAAGAAGTGGTCTTCCATAGGGCCCCGAATGACATCGATTCGGACTGAACACTAATCGACTTTTGGGCTGTATAAAGGAATGCCTGTGCTTCTTAAAAATCTAATTTCCTCTCGTGGGAATGCGGAAGGCATCTTTCAGCAGCCGCTCGTCGAAAAGAATATAACAATTCTAAAGTTTAAAATAATAATGCTGTGTGTGTGTGTGTGTGTGTGTGTGTGTGTGTGTGTGTCTCTGTGTGTGTGTGTGTGTCTGTGTGTGTTTGCGTATTGGAGGGAGAGACAGGAGGATGGGCGGGGGAATAGAGCGAGAAAGTGTGCAATGTAACAGTAGTGAAATGACAGGTAGATACCTGGTATGAATATCTATACTTGGTACATGTATTATCATTATACCGTTAGCCTTATAATGTTTGTTGTTTTGCTTTTGTTTGTTTTTTCAAGCTTAAGACAACTTCCTCCGCAAATAAGCGATGAGCCTTGGTGATGAGGGAAAGGGGGGAAGGTGCTTTTTGGGACAGTTACTGACGAATGGCGATTCATCGCCCAATCACGATCACAAAAGTAGGGCGGTACCTGCTCGGGATATGGCGGAAGGAGGGGTAGAGATGGACGAAGAGGAACACTTGCTTGTTTAACAACAATACGATTCACCGATCATGAAAATAACTATGATAGTGGAGCAGAAAACTGCATTCCACATCCGATCGACTTCTGGACTTGGGAACAATAGATTAGAAGGTAGAGAAGGCCATGGGAACATTGCTTTTTCTTTATGTCTTTCTCTCTTTGAAGTTCGATAATTCTGAAAGAAGAGCGGAGCCCCCCCCCCCCCCCCAAAAAAAAAAAAAAAAAAAAAACAATCGACCTCGCCAAGACTATTATTTCTACATATACCATGGGTCCCAGATATACATGTGCTTATCATCATAAACTCATCGAACCCCTGCATTAAAAATACACTTTGACTGGGCAAAATAGGGGGCATGGTCTAGAATAAGATGCACGCAAAAAAAAAAAAAAACCTTTTATTTCATGGGCCTATATAACACTTACGCAACTGCCTATAATGCAGACGTTCCTAATTTCTTCCTTTCTAAATGTTTATTCATCTACGGCAGTCTTGCAAACAGCTCGATACTCGGATCTTTTATTTCGCGATCAACCTCTAAATCACGCAGAAAAGACCATTGTGGAAAATCGGCTGCCCTTTTCTCAAGCTCCATGGAAACCTGTCACAACAATGGACTATAAAGCCTTTCACCCTGTTCACAAGGCCCGATAAAGTCTGCGTTGATAACGTCAATGGTCAGTGGGCGTGGCGGAGGACACTCATTGGCTGCTTTTCTCAGGAAGCCTCTACAAGGACTAGCATCCTCCTTTCAAGCTCTACTTTGTTACAGCACGCAATTATCTGTCACCATATAACGTGTAAGGGTATGCAAATACTCAGGAAGCTAATCATATCATGGAGCTACTGTGTATCTTTATGATTAGGCATGATACAAAACTTCATACCTCTTCGGTATTTCCTTACATAGTCGGATCTGTCCCGGATTGCACCCTTGTAGTCTCTGCCGGCCAAAATTCTTGTCTGATCTCCACTCACGGTATTTCTGTGGACAGATCATACAGGTTGAATTACATTTATGGAATATTCATATAATATAGACAGATATAGACATAGAAATGTATATACAGTATATATATATATATATATATATATATATATATATATATATGTGTGTGTGTATATATATATATATATATATATATATATATATATATGTGTATATATGTATATATATAGAGAGAGAGAGACAGACAGACAGACAGACAGAGACAGACATACAGATAGAGACACAGATAATTATTATTATAGAAATAGTTGTTCTCGTGAAAGATAATGCTAGAGATAATGGTTGTAATACAGCTGTACCAAGATCAACAAACTACCACTCAATGATTGTGTTTTCGTCATCAATAATGATGACGATGTAGACAATATGATACTGCTGAAATATTGCTGATTACAGCGACAATAATGAAACATCAGTAGCACAGGAACCTGTAAGTAGCAATTTGTTTGACGAGAAGAATGATTTAAAATTAATGGTAGAGCATGTTATTCAAACATCAACAATGATAGATGTGATGGGCTTGTATGCTCGTTTCCTGCAAATTCAAATAAGTAGAAACTGGCAGACCTTCTGAATATGATAATACCGGTGACTAGAATAATTACAAATACCATTGTTGTTATTTTGTATAACCCGCTGATACTGTTCTAATATCATTATGTTGGAGTTATTATATACAATTGCCATAATTCAAATATTGATAATACAATGATGATAATGATAAAATTATGTAAGTAATAATAATAATGATAATAATGATATTACTAATGAAATCATGTCAGTTATTAGAACAATTAAAATACCATTATTGTTATTTTGTATAAACCACTTATACTGTTCTAATATCATTATGTTGGAATTATCATATACAACAGCAAAAAAAAAATGTAATATTTATAATGCAATGACACTAATGCTAACAATGTAAATAATGGCAACAATAATAATAATAACAATGCTGTATACAATACACTGTTATTGTTATTAATATAAATATTGTTGGTATTTATCATTGTTCACTTATCTTTTTTTATTTTTGTGATTGCGTGTATATACATTTAGTCCATGCAGGGAGGTTGCCTCCCTCCTCTCTGGGCTATGTATTAATATACTCGTATTCCCTACCATAATGTTTTACCCTAAATCGTAGACTTACCGCTGGTATGGGGAGGACTGGCGGTCGGTAGATTTTCTTGATGTCTTCAATGGTTTTCCATCGTCCGGTCATGATCTCCGTCAGCTTCGCTCGCAACTTAAGCTGGATGACATTTTTCCCAAGATCCCACTGGGAATGTAATCGTGATATGACAAACATTAACATTAAATGATCGCGTTTGGTATATGATCGAGTTTGATTGCGAAAGGAAAAAGTTAATCGCAAAAAAGTGGTGTTCGATCGAAAAAGTAGAGTTAACTCCTCTCCTGTTGATTTGAGATATTTGGAATTAAATGTGCTGAAAAAAAAAAAACAAATAGATATGGGATTTTTTTTTTCAGTCATGACTTCAAGAATATTCCCTTTAATGTAACAATTAGATGAGTTATATCACTGGAAAGTTTTTGTTTTGCTCGTATCTTATGGTGGACAGGATTCAAAATGTTTGGACATAGCGATTCACCTGTTTTGCAGTCAGACTCGATTGAATGATTTCATTTAATCATTACTTAAAGAATGTCTTCCTGGCCATAACCGTAATGACTCAAACGTCGAATAAATCACCAAAACCTTTGAAGTGGCTAATATCTTTGGGCTTTAATAATTGTATGTGTAACATATCAAAATGTTGGCTAAGTCCATCCATAGTAAACAAGATTTTTGAACTTTTTGAGGTGTTTTTTTTTTCTCTTGCTTGCAAATCATAAACTGAATTTCGAAGAAAGAAGGTCAGTTTTATTCTAAAGCGTTGGTATTGTATTCAAATCATAATGACATCCTTTGATGATGTTATTTTATTTTTACTTGCTAAGGCAAGGTTATACTTGTTCAGACCGATCCACGTCGTTAATTTCATTTCATGTTCTTATGCTCCATAAAATTATGGAAAAACTTTATGAATCATGTGGCATTCATGGTTGCACATACATAAAGCGCATATTTCCACATTTCAAAATGAAATACAAGAAGTAATAAAAACAACACACATTGAATAATTTCGTTATATGAATAACTCAGAAATCATTACACCTAATAACAAAGAATATATCCAGGACTTAACATATTGCACATATTTCTTCTAAAAGCCACATGCCTAAATGAGTGTGAAACTAATGTATCCAACTGTATGTTTGCATAATACCTGTATAATGTGTATAAGTGTGTTTGTGTTTGTGTTTGTGGAGGTATGTAAAAACTACATGGTATGAATATATGCATGTATAAAACAATGTAAAATACCAGTATCTTACGTCATCATAAATAGATTTCAAATTACAGTTAAATTAAAAATGAATCCCCCGCACCATCCCTCAGACCTAGTTTGCAGTCACACACGACCACCGCCGCGGCCACCACCACACGTGCACATAACTGCTGCAGTACACATGGTACACGGCCAACTGCCCATGGAACAGCGATAACGGTGCCCACATGTCTTTCGGCACAAACCCTTCCGCTTGTAACTAACTGCAATTATCAGCTTTACAGCCTTTTTAATAACGGATTTGTTTCTACTCCGGCGTGATACCGCCATAAACGTAAGGGACACTATTATACGTCAAGCTTTCAGTAGGTGAAATGAAAGAAAAATACTGCGAAAGAAAGAAAGTGAAAGAAAAAGGACTGAGAAAGAACATGTGTCATTAAAAACACACGAGTCGTCGTCCTATTTTATGTGCGTGCATGTATGTGAGTATTAATATATCCACTCATTGCTGTGCATCTCATGATTACGTTAAAAAGACATTTTCACACACGCACACAAAAAGCGTCATACGTCGATAGGCCGAGAGTATCTACATGCGTATAACATAACAACAGCCAATTGACAGATGTTTCGTGTGAGATTACACCAGATCAAAAGAAGTCGAGGATATCTGTGACGTACACATACACCAATGTTGATGTCAGTAGCTTAAATGCCTTTTGATAGAAAGAACAATTTCAAAGTGGCTCCAAGGATACCCATGACAGATTCCGACGAAATCAAGAATGATGATATACCACCTGGCTAAAACCTTCACTGACACTGACTATACATCTTCTGACGTAAACAGTGCAACCTAGTACGTGTATACACGGTATACAATGGAAACTTAGTGCATTATTTGACCCGCAACAAAAGGAAACAGCAACATTTGCTGACTTCAACAGATAGTCCAACAACACATTGCTACCACTAAGACTACCGATCGATCAAAGAAAGCGAAGCATACATTTATAATAGTAACAACTAAAACACAAGAATTGAGAATACGCCGTCTAAAGAGAAAACGAGGAAAAAAAATTATGTGGCATTTGAATTGTGTTTGTACAATGATGAGAAAAGGAATACAGTCCTATTCAATTTAAGTTTCCTTTGTCTATCATAGTTCTGTTCTTTGAGAAGGTTCAGCTTTCCAGTTTCGGCCCATTACTGTCGAGGACCAGTCATTATGTCTTGGGTCGAGAGGGACGTCGTGGGAAAAACAATCTTGTTTAGGAATGTTAAACGGAGCCGGGTCCCCTTTGAGGGGTCTGGAGTCTTATCCTTTACACCACAATGACCAAAGAAATTAAAGGAAACGAAACTCAAATATACAAGGGGATTGAGTGAATGTAGCAATTTTGGTTGACCACATCAGGGAAGTTTAAGGAAAATCGGACAATCCGTTCAAAAGTTATGATTTTACTTTTCAAGTTCATGTGCAGCCATTGCAGGATGAGAAGAGTTGAACAGTTCCTAATCGCGCTTACGTACAACTATGAAAAAGAGATATAATAATTGCATTTTTTAAATGAGAAATAATACTACGTTCCCTTGGCTTGTTACTTACATTATGTGAAGGGTAGTAGTTTATCCCCCTGCTTTCTGAAAGAGGTACATTGTAATTCAAGTTCTTTTTCATTATACTACTGTAAAAAAAAAAAGTGAGAGAAAATAATTTTGTTTATATTTTCTTTATCTTTTTTTCCATATATAAAGTAACATCTCAAAGTATTGTAGTCTTGTCATCCAGTGATGGCTGCACCAAAACATGAAAAAAAGACTATCGAACAGATTGTCCGATTTTCCTTAAACTTCACTACAAATTATTGCCGCATTCCTCAAGTTCATATAATCATATTTGGTTTCCCGTATTCTCCTTTAAAGAGTGCATGAGCAAAAATATATACCATTGTGACGATATTAGATGAATATTAGATAGTGTTCGACTTTTCTGACCGTTCTTTCATTTTGCGGTATTATGATGTGAGAATGCAAAGCAAAGAATTGTCTCTCTCTTTGTCCGAATGACGTGCCGTTTCTTAGTACTCTGGTGAAAAGAGGACTCAATCGATATTTAGGCACTTACCATGTAATCATTGGAGAACGACTGGTCTTGAGGAAACACCTTTACCTGGACAAACAGAAATGTAACATGTTAATACAAAATCCACGGTATTAAAGGCATCATCTACCATTTGCAGATGACACAAAAAACAAGCTTTAGCAGTTTAGTGCTTCAAAATAGATCTAAAATGTGAGTTAAGCGGTGTCAAAATGTTAAGCGATTTAATCAATACTAAATATTGTTAAATATGCAAAATGTGAAATTGGTTCTGGAACAAAACGTCTACAATAATGGTTTATTACTGATATCTCCTTATATTCCAGGCTATATTGCGGGTTTTTTTTTTTTTTTTTATATCGTTGGATGTTTTGATATACAACTAACCTATATGCATCAAATGTGATAACTCGAACATTTTTTAAATCACTCTTCCTTATAGTAAACAATACATTTAACGACAAGTGTGATATACTCAGAGGCATTTTGATACCAAGTTCTAGATTAGCCAATGTTTATTTCTACACCTTCAGAATGATAGACAATATAAGACAAGCAAAGAAAGAAAATCATTGAGGACAAAAATTGCACCATAAGCAAATTCTCGCTGCCACTTCGAAACAACAACTGCATAAAGACAAAAATAACTTCTTTCCAGACACTTTGGAAGATGAAAATGTAGTTACATATAACCATTGAGGAACAAGGCTTTAATAAAACACGTTGATATTGAATAAGAACGGCGATGTTTGAAATTAAAAAAAAAAATATATTAAGAAAGCAAATATTTCTGACCATCCACTAGACCTCAAAAGTGCATTTTCATGATACTTATTTATTCATTCAATAGACAAAGCACGGGTGTGTTGATGGTTGCATTCTTTTTCTCGATAGTATCTGTTCACAATATGAAGTACTCTGACTAGCAACCACATTCAGATTCATGAAAAGAACCATTGAACATATTTAGATATGAATGTATTACACCACATGAAGTATCCAAAGCTGCCAAACGTGGAAGACCACCATCGTTTGGTACGAAAATAAATTGAAAACATGGATAATCCCGTGATGCTATCAAATACATGCGACATCGACATCGATCTAAATGATATTATGTGTGAGTGATACGATTGCATTCCATACATCCGAAAATTGGCGCGCACACTTTGGTGTTGCAGGAGTTACCTAACCTCAACTACCCCGGTTGCGGTTCACGTGTAACGAACAGAAGACAGAACGTGCGTCACTTCTGAACTTACTCTTATACCAATTCTTCTACTATCGAGGGAGCATCAACATCCGCATACCTCGTTGATGCGGAACAGCGCTCGACGATGGTTTTCGATCGGGCGCCTTTTCAATTCGTGTATGGATGAATACTACAATCACGAAAGTTAAAAGCCGATGGCATAGCTAAAAAGCTTATCTTCGCCTACGTGAGTGAGGCAACTCTTGCGCGAGAGTATTATGGCAACGAATAAACAGACAGAACAAAACTAACGTCATATGGATATAAATGTTTGCCCTACTTTTTTCAATTTATTGATTAAGTTGTCATTCTAAAGTTATATTTAATATACTTAGGGAAATGAAAAAAATCTGTTATGAAAGTTTATGAAACGTAAAAAATCATACTTAATTATAGTCATTAATAGCATAAAAGATGATGATGATGATGATGTGATAATATAATAATAATAATATCAACAATGATAATAATAATGATACTAATGATAATAATGACTTCTCGTTGTATTTGTCTCTTTTATTTCGATATTAGTGAGCTCTGAAGGAAAGTCAATTGGTGTGTTTTTTACTTTGTATTACCTCCTATTGCCAAGACCATTCGCTAGGCATGTGAAATGCGATGGGATAATGTGTATTGATAGAATCTTATGATATGACATTATATGATGTGATGTGATGTGATGTGATGTGATGTGATGTGATGTGATGTGATGTGATGTGATGTGATGTGATGTGATGTGATGTGATGTGATGTGATGTGATGTGATGTGATGTGATGTGATGTGATGTGATGTGATGTGATGTGATGTGATGTGATGTGATGTGATATGATATGATATGATATGATATGATATGATATGATATGATATGATATGATATGATATGTGAACGCAACATAAGACGAAGGATGAAGGGAATAGTGATTATAGTACACTGATATTATCTGTTTTGATCGAAAGAACAAGTTTAATCTTCTTATACTATAGGTTCAAATAATTCCAGCCTCACTGTGTTGGTGGTGGCAAGACGCTTCTTTTTAGTTTTCATCCAAATTTTATTAGATTTGCCATCGAATTAACGGAAAGGCGTTCAAAATCAAGCGATTTTGGCCGCTGCTCTACTCTCCCGGTTCATTTTCATTCTTTGTGCATTTAATTTCGTTTTCATATCATTCTTTTTAGATTCTATTTCTTTCAATTTAGAGAGAAATTCATTCAATTCAAAGTTGGCATTCAATTTCGCGTCAGGTGAATAGACATTCAATTTCGTACCAAGTACCATTATTATCATTATTATTATTATTATTATTGTTATTATTATTATTATTATTATTATCATTATTATTATTATTATTATTATTATTATTATTATTATTATTGTTATTATTATCATCATCATTATTATTATCTAGATTAAAACATAATTTTCGTCTTCATCTATTCCTCCTCCTGCTTCTTTTTTTCCTGTTCTTCATGTTATCATAAGTCAAATCTGTCACACCATTTTCTTAGTCTGTTTCTCCTGTTTATATTTGGCCCAGTTCTGCGGTCATTATATAAAAAATGCAAACAGAGGGAAACTTGCCAGTTTAAAAAAAAAATGAGCAAAGAAATGGGATAAGTTACAGAAACAACATTATGAGTAATCAGTCGAAGCTGGCTAAGAGAGACGGCAGCCTCAACAACAAAAATCGATGGTAACAGACTGCGATGACACAGCTAATGATAACAGTGGTCCCTTGATGGGGGTCGGTAAGGATCAGAACATTGAGGAGAGGGGGGGGGGGGGGGGGGAGGGGGAGGCTAGGAGGAGGGTAGGGGAGAACCCCAAGCCTACCTGCGGAATGACCATATTGGTGGTGAGGAGATATCGGGCCTTCGTTCCTGCCAGTTCTTCCTTCCGCTGATCGCAAAGATCATCGCATTGCGGTAGGCACATGTCGAACGGTCTGAGTTTGATCTTTTTATCAGCCGGTATCCACCGGTGAACGGGGAAGATGTGTCTCTCATTGCTGTGCACATTGGTCACATCAATGACATCGCAGAACCAATCGTCGAATATTCCCTTCGAGTCCCGCCAGATCTCGATGAACGACAGGCTGCCGAAGTCCTCCACGCCACTCCAGCGGCGGAACGTGTTGACGGTTCCCTTTTCGAAATCATCCTGCAAGAAGCCGTCGAGATGGATGTCTACGGATCGCCTCCCCTCGCTGTCGACCAGGGCAATGTACACGTTGGCGTCTGTACCCGCCCCTTTGCGATCACCTGTTCTGACTGAGATACGAAACTGGGGTCCTGAGTGAAAATACGATAGTACGACACCCATCGCACATAGTCCTTTTTAATAAAATCTTATCATCAAATACCGGTTAATTTTTGGCATTCGTTAGGGAAACGTGGACGTAAGTGGCACTCCTTCGTGTTGTGACGTTCGCTGCTGGAAGGGAATTTTCGTCTTACCGCATTTAGACGCAGTATGACATTGTGCCTGCCGCAGTGTTCACTAACAAAATAAAGTATCTACGAGGAGAGTTAAGAACTGATGGCTAGAGGCTGCAATCAAGGTCTTTATTGTGCTACTGTAAGTTGTGAGTACAGCTGAAAGAAAGGAATTAACGGGAAAGCGTTCCTCCTTCAACCACAGACGGGTGTTCTTGCGTTACCCTCGCAATTTTGACCCAGCCAACCGCGTCGCAGTTTGGCGTAGGACACTCAAAAGGCAGGGAAATAATCGGGCTGTGACACCATGCGAGACCTTGAGAGAGGCTCAGGATGATAGGAAACAGTGAACAATGGAGAGTGTGCTTGTTAGGCGCTTTGGAAGAATAGTTCTTGGGACTAATCTTCTTGATGTCTAGCTTTTTTTTCTCTTTCTAAAGTTAAGGAGAATAGTTGTCGCTGTTACTGTGTGCACAAACCTACTGTTTACGTTGTTGTTGTTGTTGTTGTTGTTGTTGTTTTGGTTTTAATGGCGTGTATCACTCAACATTGAGTATTTACATAAATGAAACTGAATGGCAGCAGTTTGAGACGCTCTTTCTTAGCCACTTCATTCTCGACAAAAGTCTTGTTTAAAGATAAAACGTGAAAAGAACAAAATTATGCAACATCAGTTTGCAAAACCAGGACCACAGATTACAAACCGATTTTATGTGTATGCTTACACATAGAAGTGAAGTCTCCCCTCCATGCGTATACATATTATGATATCATAATAGGCTCGGTGGCCCGGGGCAACAAAAAATTGATGTTGCGGGCCATTAAATTTCCAAAAGGGTTTTCTTTAGGTGGCCGGATCGCGTTCTTTTATATTCAAAATGGATTCTTATGTATGCATTTATATCCGGCAACTAGGCCTACATTTCTTTCTCGAGCCACAGAAATATCACATTAAAACACAAGCAGACACACACGCAAGTTAGTGTCGATGCCTCATACGTATGATTAAATATGGTTCTGTTCATTCATTCACTTGAATACATTTACATACATGTATGTATTTGTCTATTCAATCATTTATCAATTCCTTTGTTTATCTATTCATCTATATTGTCGACGAAGTCGATCATTGCAATTCTCGGTCGTACATTCATTTTATCTGCATTTTAACGAAAGGTCTGGACACTCTCTGCGCATGCTCCAAGAGTCAAAATAATTTTGGATCTCAGATGATCAGGATGACTGGATCATCAAAAAAAGAAAAAAAAATGGTTTCTCACTTGTCTGAAGCTGAAATATTATTGAGTCACTCAGAGGAAGCCCGATGGACGTTTATTTCATCTCTAATATATCTCGGATATCATTCCATGTATAGTCTTGTTCGCAAAGACTTTGTCATTAAAGCATGTGCAGTTCCGAAACAGTGAAAAAATAAGTTCGCTATTTATTTTGTCTGACTCTCATGAATAATAATTTCACTGATTTTTGCTTAATTACAACGATTTCAAAGGTGTTGAAAAAGTTTGAAATGAAATATCTCGTGAGTTAAGATTCCTCAAAAAATAAAGAGACAGTTTTCGCCTTATTAATGAACATTGTCGTTTCTGTTACGGTATTTTCCTCAAACAGAGAGCTGAAACGTTTTTAGATACAGCATCAAATTTTACATTTTGCCCTTGGAATTATGCTTTCATGTTAATGATATTCTGAAAAACAATACATCATTAATTTATCAAATCATTTGTGCTGTGCTTTATTCTGACACTGCAATTGATGGGGTAAAACGGAACATCGTGAATAAATAAATTTAGAGGCATAGGTACTCAAGTATCTTCGCAGGAAAGAATGTTGAAAAGTGCCCTTTATGAATGATTTTTCTGGAAAGAAAATGCAAATTTATCAGCATGTACTGTGCTGAATATTTTACACAAAAAAATTCTGGAAGACAATGGAATCTCGTTATAGCTAATAGCTTGTACCACAGACGTTAGTGCTGAATATATCGAAGACAAACGTCGGGTGTGCACTGGAATGTTCTTATCATATATCAAACTTTATCTGAACAACTCATACTGCAGACAACAAAATAAAATGACACCTGCAATCTCTCAAAGAAGAATATCAACAACATCATTTATTTCACAAACATCATGCCAAGTCGTAGTCCAGTATATTGCACTTTGGGTAAACAAAAACTGCTCTGTAAAAGACACAAACGTTCAAAACTGATTGAAAATGTAGGCTCAACGGTTTTGCGTTATGTATGTATATTCACATCAGTACATACACTATTACAACGACCCAGTAACTTCCCTCACTGAAATTTTATATTCAATGTGCTGAAATATCACATGATAATTACAGGCTCTTCTAGACTTGCTAGGAAATATTTCTTCCTTTCTTACATAAAACAAAAAGAATTCTAATTGCACACTAAGAGACAAAAAAAAAAAGAAAACTAAAGCATCACCATCGTGAGTTGAAACGAGCCAAAAACGATTTCAACAACTGTTTTAAGTATCACAATACTGTAGAAATATCGGTAGGAGATGAAATAAGAAACTTGCGATCTCATCATCTAGGTGGCATGTCACCATATGCAGTTCATCATCAACCATAAAGAATGATGAAATGCAAAGAATCATAATACCATAGCGCTAGTTTAGAATGATGATAGTGGTTATAGATTCTACTCAAGCCGGATAATGATTCAATAAGTTTACGGCCTTATCGGTCTCATCATTCTCAAAGTTTAGGCAATTTGACGACCTTTTTACACTTTGTGTGTCATAACCTTACGAAAATGAAAGGAATGTCAAAACTGTTTTTTTTTTTTTTAAATCTTCATGCAGGGAGATTTCTCCCAGAATTAGATCCTAACAAAGTAACACAGAGCATTGGTCTAGCAGTGAAAGCAATACACCAAGTGAAAAAGAGGTGAATAAACAGATGAAAATACAAATAACTTGATTTTATCTCAAGAGATCAAATATATGGCTTTCAAAATATTAGTCGATTCATTTTGAAACGAGCTGATACATTCATGATTGTCCCATGCTTCTAGAAATAAAACATAGAAACAAATAAAAACATTGATATGGTAGGGCTCCATTTTTCTCTCTCTTCTTTTCTTTAACACAACAACATTGATATGATAGGCAGCAATAGTTATTTGTTTTATCCAGCCTCATAAGGTGCACGATGCACGATTAGCAAAAGATCAACCCTGATTGGAAGTCTGAAATACTGAGCATCCATTGACGCAAAAAAAAAAGAGTAGACGCAGTATACATCCTTTCTGTAGTCATAGACATTCACATAGAAAATGAAAACGTGCAAGTTGAAACATGCCAAAAGATTTTAGTTTTTTAAAATAAATTATCAGTCACAGGAGAGTCTGGAAGTTTTAACATGTAACAATGTGACTAATTTTTAGCTATTCCTAATGGAAAGAGCACAGTGTCTCACAGTGTGGTCACTGTGTGTTCACATATTCGACTATGGTGTGAAAACGCTCGAATTTAATCGTGTGAAGATGATTTCACACTGTGGTGTGGTTTTCACAGTGTTCAAATAGTAATGCTCTGTTTCACGCTGTAAATTGATGACTGCCATTGTGTTCACACTGTTGAAACGCTCGAATTTAACAGCTGAAGAGATTTCACACTGTGTTCACACTGTGTTTCTCACACTGTGGCTGTGGGACACTGTCTTCTTTCCAGCAGAGATGCTGATGACATTGTACAGTAACAAAGCATGCAGCCCGAAGGTTATTCGTTGACCCAAAATATAATAACAGTCACTTATGTATTGTGAATTTTTAGAAAAGATTCTTGCGTGTAAGATATCAATGCATATAGAATTGTTGGCTCTCTCTCCCTTTCCTGTCTCGCCAACATTTTTAGTTTTGTATCTTTAAGTGAGAGAGAGAGAGAGGGGTGGGGTAGAGAAAGACATTCGTCTCTCTCAGCATTATGCCCAGTATATCATCTCTCACTTGATCTCTCTCTCTCTCTCTCTCTTCCTCTCAAGACACACCCCTCCCCCACACACACTCACACACAGACACGCATCCATAACTTACTCTTAATTCTGGGATCTATTCAATAACCCTTTGCGTGTCACATTAATTACTTGTCCATAGGTATGTGTGTGAAATTTGTGCACATTGGCACAGAAAGTATTAAGCACTCAAAATAGATATTGCATATCTCTGTCTGTGCCCGAGGTAAAACAAACAAACAAACAAACAATGTTTGCACGATCATACCTGTTGCTTAAAAGCATAACTGCTAATAATTACCGAAGTCACATCAGTCCGGTTAATCCGGATTTTGTTGTACAGGCCATGCGAACCAGCGTGCCTTCTCATATTCACAAACTGAAGACTGTATGGCTAATTAATCAATATGCGGGTTCATTAAGGATATTCATATAATCGTAGGGTTCTATGTCCTTGTTATATGGAGGACAGAAGATTGATCCATCTCGCCTCATGTTTTCCATCAGACCATCACGCTCCATGAACAGGTGACCAAGGACACCTAGGATTGACGTGAGGGGTGACAGGCCTTTGTTCGCTCCAAGAACAGTGTCATCTTACTCTTTTGTGCCAACAAATCTCATCACCGTTATGGAAGTTGTTGCTCGAAAAAAAAAAAGAAAGGTTATCGACAGCATCGCCTTGAAAACCGTATATGCCTTTTTCTTTTGAAAAAAAAAATAATAAAAAAGTGGTGTTTATCGCACTTGAATCGCACTTGAAGCTGACAAAAAAAAAAAAAAAACTGTGAAAGTACGAACCTATAGTGATGTGAATATATGCGAACCCAAAAATGTACCTTTCAAAAGTATACATGTGCAACGATAGCTGAAAGGGCAGAAGAAACTTTCACAGAAAGCTTATTCTTGAATAAAACTAAGAGATTAATGCGTAAAGCACGGTGCGAACTTCGACGAGGAATTTGTTTTGACAGTCAATCACGGCACTGCTCGCTTCCACCTCAAACATCGCAAACAGCGCCGTCTGTAGTTCTGGACTATCATTGATATAGACGACTGGTGAGCAAAATGGCGGCATCTAGGCTTCAGTCTCCCCACTTTGCTTTGAGTCGCTGTCGGGAACCTGGCCTGGGATCCGCGGCAAGCGCTTGACCTCGTGCTCGGGACCCTTCACGACCTCGCCCACGGGCTGCAGGCTTGCGACACTGTTCGTGGCTGACGAGTTTTCCGCGGTGGCCGTCGACCCTTCTCTGGAACTGGCGTCCAAGGCAACCCTTTTCTTCCGCTTCGGTCGCCATTGGCAGACGGCGCTGTCGTTGACCTCGCCGTAGTCGTTTCGTGCGATCAACCAATAGGTGGTCATTAGGCCTTTTCCCTTGGAGGAGGAAGGGAGAGAGAGGGGGGAGCATTGGAGAAAAGGGGATATATTAGTGAGAGAAACTTATCGAGAATTTCGGGGAGAATGAAAAAGACCACCATAGAAAGAGGCGGAATGTAAGAATACTTCACGTATTATAAAGAGGCATTCCATTTTAGGCTCTATTCCAAACACAGAGAAACACACAAACACATACACAGTCTGGATAGACTGTATAATATTTTGTTTTGTATAAACTGTCTTTGATTCATTTCTTTCATGATTGTTTGTTTTGTTTTATTTATCTATTCGTTACCTTACAGCTGTATATTTTGTCTATTTTTCTATGAGGGGTCAACGACTTTGATACAAACCGAGATTTTAGAGTTTTCCTCAATTTCCATTGTAATTATCAACTTGTACTATGTCTTGTCACTAAATGTTTTTTTTTTATCGTTCATGAAAGAATACTGTGTTTCCTTTTTTTTATTTTTGTTATTTTGCATGTTATTTTTCATGACATGGCTGTATTTAGATGCATTTTTGTTGTCTAGGAAATTAAGTATTTTCATTTCTTGTCGTGGAAATTAAGTATTTTCAATTCAATTCAATTCAATTCAATTCAGTACACTATGATGCCGCTGGCGTTGATACACACAGTAAGATCATACTACCAGCATGCATGGAAGATTTCCGATCAGAATATAACGTACAAAAATATTATTGGATTCTGCATCTTCGGAATTTTACAAAGCAATGGAACTGATAGAAACTATCCTAAACATTGCACATTATAATTATTAGTTATAGCGATGCCATTCTGACACGATTCCTCCACTTTTACCAGATTTACCAACTTTTCTTCTTTTTTTTTAGTGACATCAAAGGGAAATATTTGAATCCTCCCTATCAAATCGTTGTTGTGTTGTTTGTCTAAGCAATTCTGAATTTTATGAAAAATGGAGTGGTATTGACAGAATTTGGGGTATACAGATACCACAAACATGATTAATGTGATAATTCTGCTCACATTAAGCCATAGCGGGAGATATGATTTGCGTGTTGACGTTGACGTTATAATCTGCTCAGCCACTTTGCATATTTAGCTGTTTGAGACCTGTATCACTATTCAGTGAAAAAATAACAACACTTTAGAATGTTATTCGTTGATTTTGAAGAAAGTTTTTAAAGAATTTTGTAAAGGATTTCCTCTATTGATAAAAGAAGAACCAATTTTAACTTCGTGTGGAATCACACAATAGGTCAGATTGACTTTTATTATCATCTAAAAATCACATCTAATAATACAAGGCATGCGGCATAACCAGCCCATTTTTTATGTGACGTCTACTGAAGCAGAGAGGGGTGGGCAGGGGAAGGTTCTATCTATCTCCAAGCTGAGTAGAAGGATTAAAGTCAAAGGAACAGACTTTATAAGAAGAATTATAAAATCAGACAAAAAAGTGGAGAGTTTATTGATCTTTTTTCCCTTTCAATTGTTTATGGTTTATCTATTTAGGCCCTACATAAACGTTAATTTCGAACAAAATCACTGACGGTCAATGGCAACAATATACGATGCACTTCCAATCTTATTGTCTCACAAAATGTCTCATCGGTTGCAACTGATTAACAAATTGCCCTACATCGACGTAAATAAGCATCGATGTAGGGCAATTGGTTAATCAGTTTCAATAAAAACAACTCCACGGAACAAATTTATAAATTTGAATGTCTCATTGGTTTGTACAAAGTTTAGCTCAGTTTTTTAGTTAATATTGTCGTCTATTGGTGTGTTTTGTTTTCCATATTTAATCAGAATCGTTCTTCGCATCATATTATTGTGGTCTTGTCATAACCTCACAAAGAAGATTTCGAGGTCGATACGGATAGCGATTGATTAATCATTGAAACAAAATATTCTGATCATGTATTGGCATTCAGACCGATGGGAGAATTGTGGCTTAATGACAATATCTCTTCTTCCGAATCGCTTAAACTTGATAAAAATATGGAACTGTATATACCTGTTTCTTTTATGCAATGACTAGTTATATAAGACGAACATTCGAGTAGATTAAAAGTCTTTCTGCTTGTCATTCTTATCATGTGTCTGATTTTAGATTTCAATGACATTTTTATTATTTTGTTCATCTGGTGTCACTTTATCACTTAAAAGTCAATATGAAAATGATACGGTTGGTAATTTCTCTTTAAAAGTAGGGTAGACGTGTGGGCGCTAGACTGATCTGAAAGAATTGCTTTAATGTCTCGACTTTTCCCCGGGGGCAAATCGAGAAAGAGGATGGCATTCTGAAGCAGTCAACTTAGCAAAGACCAATTAATCGATCATCATCAAAATTTCAAGAACATAGCAATGGAGCGAAGGCAATTTAGCGGAATGGTTACGTGTGAACGTGCTTGCATACGAACCAAAAAAAAAAAAGAAGAGAAAATGAAGTAGCACACGGAATATGTATCGATGAGGAAAACCTTGTGTGATATGCAGAGTTTGTCATAATAAATTCATGCTGTAGACATTAACAAAGAGATGAATTTTGTAAAATACGAGGAATTTTCCGTCTCAAATTCGTCTTCTCCTTCTTTTTTTTTTTTAAGTTAACTCGCAGCTGACAAGCTGGCAATGGGGATTCAGTGTGTTGTTGATTCAAGTGTCAGAAGCGGTTCTACCGGACTTGACAAGCCTTGTGGCTAAAATATCTTCTTCTTTTTTCTCACGAGGAGAATAAGACCATGCTTAATGCTAAGGGAAAGAAAAGGACATCTATTTCTAAATTGCAGCCGAGCTGAAATGGTATCCCCTGCGACATCAACCAGGATCAGCAAATGACACGTATCAACCACGTGATTTTTTTTTTGAGCCGCGGCTGTAGGAGCCATATGATTGAGTTTACTGCGCTTCTTCTCAGTCCCCTTTCACATGGAAAACATTGGGTTTTTGCCATGTATTTATTAAATATTAATTCATCGTTTAATTATTGATCTGTCTGGTACTTTACGACCTGGAGTCGAACAACCAACAAAGGAAGTCTTTAGACATTATTTGTAAGAGTTGGTAAGCATTATTAAAAAGTAATAACGGACGTAGTAAATAACTTTTTGATATTCCTGAATAAACTCGTTTACCGAGCTTCCGCCCGACAGCAAGTGTTGGTTCTAATCCTTATAGCATGCAGCGGGTACTGCGTAATCATTCAAATTCATGAAATTTTTCAGTCGTGATGTTTTGTAAAACACTGATTAATTCAGTGCTTATTTACGTCGGTGTAGGGGAATTTGTCAATCAGTTGCTATGAAAACATCTCGACGGAATAATTACACAGTACCCGCTGCATGCTATGAGGATTAGAACCAACACTTGCTGTCCGGCGGAAGCTCGGTGGTCTAGTGGAGATGACACCTATCCGGAGATCAGGAGGTCGTAGGTTCGAATCCTGCTCGAGTATGTACGCCCATGATTTTTTATCATGGCTACTACTAAAACACTTATCAATTTAGTGCTTATTTTCGTCGATGTAGGGCAATTTGTCTATTACTATGAAAACATTTCGACGGAAGAATTGCATGAATTTGAAACTCGTTACCAGCTGCAAAAGTCATAGAAAATGCAAAATCCATAGATTGTTAGAGTTCGGGGGGGGGGGGGCTTGGAAGTTCAAAGGCTATTGAGGGCGCCCTGTGATGTACTCTCACTATCCCTGTACAAAATATCTTGATACCCATGTTATCATAGTAAGACCTACAAACATCATTGATGACATTATCAGATTCATATCTGGAAAATTGGCATACTATTAAGCACGCTTCAACATGAGCTATAGTTGATAGTTATACACTGCATCAATGATCAAAACAGCAGTGTTAATAGTGGCATTATAGGAAGTATAACGGATATATGGATAATCATCCAACTGAGATTTTGCTGCCCAAGGAAGCACTGCAAATTGAAATTCAGCATACACTGACATAGCCGACCTGAAATATGATAAATGCTATTCGCACTATCCAAAAGGATGACCTGTCGCATTGTAGCACATATATGTTTCCACACAATCATGTGAGCGTATTTGTAGCTATATAGACTGATAAATGGACAAACATGCAGAGAGACATACAGACAGAAAGATAAAATCATATCGTTCTATTAGCACACACGCACACACACACACACACACACAGATGTTATACTGTAGGTACAATTCTAAGTATTCTCACATTCTGTGGTATTTTTTATCACATGTATGTATCACGTATAGAGATATGTGTACTTAAAATACATTACACACACACACACACATAAATATATATATATATATATATATATATATATATATAATATAATATAAAATATAGAATATATAATATCTAAGAAAGAAAGACAAGGGGAGAGGGAGACATAGAAGGGGAGAGAGAGAGAAATATATGTGCATAATTTCACCTTGAACTACTTACTCCATGAAGCGTGCCTATTAAGTAGTTCACCTCATTGCAAGAGACTTAGCGCTTGCAATGGGGGAAGTCGGCGAATGTTTGTTATCTCACGATTCAGATTGCCTTCGGTTTTTCGGTACACTAACCTTGATTTGGACCTCCCCGCGCTTCTCCAATACGTAGGTCTCATCCGACGAAAGGGCCTGGTAAGTGGTCTCACTTATGTGAATCTTATTGGCTGTAAGCCGATTATGATGAGAGAGAGAGAGAGAGAGAGAGAGAGAAGGAGAGGATTAAACCATCTCCAGGTCCTTAATCAATGTGAGCTATTACACCCCTAAACGCACTATCATATACTGAGGCGTAAACAATAAAGTACGCCAGAGATAAAATACAATTCTTGTTTATAGTAAATGTAGAATCTATCCCCATATTTTTCTCATCCACTCTTTTAATTTTCTCACCTTCCTTTCTCTTTGTACATAATACACAAAAAATTATATATATATATATAAAATTCTAGCTATGTACTCATGTATTTTAATGTATATCAATCATAATGATAATAGATACTTACTTGTTTCTTGATATACGATCCATTTTTTAATGTCAATGATTAAATCTATTACACCTGACAAATTTGTTCCATCTTTTTTCTCCCTCAAGGAAGATTATCCCTACAACAGTTTTCGAAGCGTTATGTTTTATTTTACTTTCAGAGGCCAAAAAATGATAAAAGTATATGATCATGTTGGAATACACATTTAGCTGCTACATAAAGTGTATCAGAGGAGCAGAAAGATTGAGTGCACGTTTTGTGGCCCTGACACGTATTTCCAGCAGCAAGCTCGCGAACTTTACTCGATTTTCTTTGCGATTTGATATCGGAGATTGGCCTATCGATGATATCGATATTTGACTTTGACCATAATGACCATTTGCTATTAACGACTGGCTACTTACGGAGTCCATTGGATTCCATCCTGGACGCAGTGTTGACCGTGTCGCCAAAGAGACAGTATCGCGGCATCTTTATACCAACCACGCCTGCTACACACGGGCCTGCATCAGAGAAGCAGAAAAAAAAAGTAATCCACATATCCATATTATAATACCAAGTTCTCTCTATGACCCAGTATAACTTGTTGTTGTGAGGATACAACGGCGCCTAACTTTGATCCGGATAATTACTATGTTGAATTGTTACCACGCCTTTATCATTCTATCCCTTCTCTTTATTGCTCGCAGTTTTGTTCATTTCATCTTGTTCATTTTCTTTCATTTATTTTCATTTCCAACAAACAAATTCGTGCGATCGTAAATACAACGTAATTGTATGAACGCACAATATTTCACAAGATTATTCAAATCAGGTCATAAATTGTTACGTATTAAGGTACCAAACTTCAGACAAAGTTTTCGAGAATTTATTAGCGTTGTATTAGATAATGGGTAATTTAGTGGGCAGTTGGAAACATGGGAAATGGAGGGGATTGCTAAAAAGCGCAGCTTGTTCATTGCAGTCCCGTCAAAAAACAACAACAACACAAGTGTACGAAAGCGACCCTTTCTGCTCAGAAAAAAAAAAGTGAGAACAAAATTTTGTTTTTCCCCTGGATTTGTCATGTTTGTGCTCATCTGTACATTGAGGTGTACTTCTGCATAAGATCATTCCGTGAGAACATGATTGATAATCATATTACATTATCTGTTATCATTAATATCAAGACTTGTGATATCGACACCTATAGATATTATCAATAGACAGATAGGCTGATGACGGAGAAAAGAGAGAGAGAGAGAGAGAGAGGGAGAGACAAATGGAGAGAAAGGGAAACAGAAAGTTACGAAACAAAGAGACACATGATGTTTTAACAAAGACTTGATCGAAGATGCTAGAAAGCGAGCATATGGAAATATGAGAATGAAATATATCTGCAACATTTCTTTTTTTTTTTCATTGAACAGGACGTCAGACACGCTTCGTTTCCGCAGTAACCCAAAGCAGATATTGCAAAGACTATGGAGCTACACAACGATTGGGAAAAAGAATAGCCAACGGCATGCCGAGTTTGCCAACCTGTCGAGCAAGTTAAGATCTCTCGTTTGCGAATTTGCAAATTTCTTATGCTATTTGATTAGACACGCGCGCACATATTCACGCACACATACGCACACACACAAACACACACACGCACACACACATACTCACACACCCACATACAATAATATTGCATTATTTTCTTTAGCCTAACAGTACCCAAACATCGCATCAGGATGATTATAATTCGTACAGAGCGGTATACCAGATCACTAATTTTCATATCTTGTCCCCATGGGGCACGTACATCGCTCAAATTTTCTTCTGTTAATAATGTTAATTGCGTTGATGAGCACTCTGACGCGAACAGCACACAATGCATTGCTGTATAGAGGAAATAAAATTTGTCATACGTCTATAAGATATAGACACGTTTTTCTTCAGCAGCTTCAAAACAAGAAAAAAAAATTGTACGAGCGGGAACTGATAATCGGAAAGCTGGTGTCTAATTGAGAAAAGTTGCATTAATACGTTTTCATTCCCCTCTGCTGAAATGCCTGACCACGCTTTTTATGTGATTAGCGACATAATTTTGATCCTTTACTGAGACATAAGGCCGCCTTTTCTCTCTCACCTTTTCCCGACGGTCTTGATGTTATTAAAGCTACAAATCAGTCATCTGAACCACGAAAAGATGAGAAATACAGCACATTCTTGCTCTCTGGCAGTATTTTGCACAGTGGAATCACGTCCATACCTAATTCGACCTCTTTGTTGTCGTTTTTTATGGATTTTTATTGTATTTGGGTAGGCATTTTTTTTTTCGGTAAATTAATTCCTTTATTAAGTTTCCAACAAATCAAATTAGTCACATATATCTACAGATAAAACAAAAAAGATGTAAGAAAAACTGACAACCCTATGTATCGCTTTTTGAATAATGTTTAATGATCCCCAACAAAAATCTGTAGACATACATGTATATATATCATAACATTACTTCTGTAAATAATTCAAAAAAATGAACATAATTTGTATCGTTGGAAGGGTTATGGCTTCGACCAGCCGTTTTGCTATTGCTGGTTCTGTTTTTAACAACCATAATGTTCTTTAACTTTAACTATTTTGTGTTTCTCAATGATGTTATTGTCTGTTAAAGGACAAGTTCACTTTCATTAAAGGGTGTGTACAGTTCTGGTCGAGGTGAAGATTTAGCTTTTAACGTTTTGTGAGATATTCAGAAACCACTCTATAAGATGTCAAAGAGAGTGCAGTTCTAAGGGGTATCAAAAAGTTATTTGATGAACATCGGTTTTGAAATGGCTGAGATATCCAAAAACAAGGTGCAACAAAGAGATACTAATAAAGTTGGGGCATGTCGCCTTTTATTATTAGCACTATTTTGGATATCTCAGCCATTTGAAAACCAATTTTCATCAAATAAACGTTGAATCCTTCTTAAAATTACGTGCTCTTTCATATTTCATAAGAGGCTTTTCATTATCTCACTTAGGAATGTTCAAAACATGAATCCCTATCTCAACCAGTACTGTACAGTCCCTTTAACATAAGGATTAAGAGAATGCAGCAATATCAGTAGAACACATCAGTGAAAGTTTGAGGAAAATTGGCAATCGATGCAAAAGTTATGAATTTTTTAAACTTTTGTGTTGGAACCGCTGGATGAGGAGACTACTAAGCTCGTGATGTCATATGAGTACAACAATATAAAAAATGTAAAGAAAATTCAACATATTTTCACTTTTTTTCGCATAATAAAAGAGCATTTGACTTGCCTCTTTCTAAAGGCAACGAGAATAATATTACCCATAACATATGTCAGTATCGAGTCAAGGGAATGTGTACTTTTTTCAAAAGATGAAATTTTTGTGAAATTCTCTTTATATTTTCCTTATATTGTTGTACCAGGGAGGTGAGACTCTCACCTCCCTGGTTGTACGCATGTGACATCATACACTGCAGTAGTCTTCTCATCCAGCGGTGACTGCACAAAATTTCAAAAATTCATAACTTTTGAACGGATTGTCCGAATTTTCTCAAACTTTCACTGATGTGTTTCACTAATATTGCTACATTCTCTCAATCCTTATGTTAATGAAGGTGAACTTGTCCTTTGATAGATGAATCTCATTCAATTCCATTACATATGCATTGAACGTTTACATAATGATTAAAAAGTACCGGATACATTTGGATTAGTCTAATTTATGTAAAAATCATATTCTAATTGAAATAATCTTTTGAAATCTACAGAAAAGCAAATATTGGTTGGGGTAGCTATAGGTCCCCATGAAAGAAGTTGACACAAACATATATGCGCGCCCACACAGGCATACACACTTCACGCAGGTAACTACACCTGGACAAGCCGTCCACACACCAACCCACAACGGAGAAATTTGTATGAAAAAGAAAAAAATACAAAAACAAAAACAAAACGAAACAAGTAGAACAAAAAACCCCGACAAAACCGTCGTAAAGATAGCACTGAGTATATGATAATATAAATACTAGCTCGCAGCTAGAAAAACTAGGAAAGTGAGAAAAGGACCGGCTCGCTTTTGTTTGAATGTGTAAATTTCGGGAGTTCATCGTAATTCAGTTACTGATTTAACCATAGGTGAAAATGTTTCCCGATATGCGTACTTTAGTTGCTAGAATGGTACATGTTCATCTTGATTTGTCTCGTTGAATACCTATATATTTCTTCAATAAAGAGTCTGCACCATCAGACATTTCAAATGAACATGTATTTATTATTTGCATCAAGGCTCCTAAAGTCATTAAGACCAATTTTTGTTTGTCGTGCATTTGGCTTTAGTTGTCTGGTGTGAATACATCATTCAACAAGGAATGGTGACGGAATTCAAATCTTATACTTAAACCGTCAGATATTGCCTGGAATTTTACACGATAGTGAGTTTCCTGCACCATAGCAGACTAACTATTCCATTGTTTCGTGGTTTCGAATTTGTGATAGAAATATAATACACGCTAAATACTACATCCGCGTATTATGAATTGAACCAGACAGAAGTGTGCAATAACCTCTTTTTTAACATTCTACAAAAAGAGTGGATCTGGGTTTTTTTTTAAGAAGTCAGCTGATTGCAATAATTAGTTCTATTAGAGTGAAAAATTGTGCTATCAGGATATAAACTGATATAGTAAATACACAAGTCAATTAGACATTGCAGACTGCAGGCGGTTCAAACTGAGTTTCGTGGTAGAAATGTATTGAAGATCCACCTTCTGGTATCATTATTAATGAAATAATACCTCAAAGACATTAGAAGTGTTTATATTGTTTAAAAGAAATTAGAGATGCAAGGTTCTACACGCTAGCATATTATAGTTTTTGATATTTTGTCAATCAATTTTCATGACAACGGATTTGTTAACCCAAGGTTCTACAATTATATTTTCTCAATTTACTTTGTTTTGATTATGCAACCTTATTCTCTGTTACCGAAGAAAGTGAAATGTTTATGTTCTTTTCGAAAAAAAAAAAGTTTGAATTGAATTGAATTGAATTGATATTGTGTAAAGCGAAATTGTGATATAAATAAACGATTTGTTGCCTACACTATTAAAGTGAAGGTGAGTGTTTACCAAACTCAACAATTCCTAGAGATATTTTTATCAGTTTATAGGCTGAATTAAACAATCCGGAGAACACTTCAAAATGATGGCAATAATTTGTCAACGTATGATATTGTTGATAGTTCAACTATATATTGTGGGGGCGCTGTGGCATAGTGGATAAGACTCCCGACTCCTGCACCCCCAAGTCCCCCGGTCCTCCCCCCCCCCCCAAAAAAAAAAAAAAAAAAAAGAACTCTTTTGTTACGAACAATGCGTGCCAGAGATTTCTGCCCAGAATATTAACAAATAACCTATGACGCAAGAATGGAAAAATAAAACACTGTGAGTGAAAGAAGTCACAATAACAAGCGACTGACTTGCAGCGCTTTTACTTATCTAATGACCAACGCTGTTTCAACAAAGAATAATTCTAATGACCGTAAATGGATATGTCCTTCGGACAATTATATAACGAATAAACATTTCGCTTAGTTACCACACGCGAATGATTTTTCTAGGCTTTGTAATGTCTTGTTTTTGTTCTCTTTTACTTTTCATTTACCAATCAGAAATGGTGGGCATGATGCAAGAAAAAAACAAACCAATAAAATAGGGCAGGAGATATTTTGCTGTAATCTAATACCAACAACATAAAGTAATGAGATAAAGCCTTGTCAAATCTTGTGCTTATGAAAACACCTTGAGCAATATGTTGAGATTGATGTACTATTATCATAGGCTTTGAATCTGAGTCGTAATGATACATGGAAAATCAGGGTTGAGAGCTTTAATCTGGATCAGTCTGTAAAGTTGGAGAAGATTCCCAAATGATGACTACAAAATGTGTCGCACCATCTCTCCCTCTCTCTTGCTTGTTCTCTTTCTTTCTAACTTCCGTCCTTGTTTCTGTTATGTAAGCCTGAACATCCACGCATGCGTGCATCTCGGAATATACAAGAACTTTGCATTCGGGAATTCAACAAAAATGAATAAGTGAATGGACGCCTGATTTGAATAGTATTTTTCATAAACAACAAAAAAAGGCAAAACAGAATGATCATAATTACACTGGCACGAAAAAAGGGTAATTTTCGTTCATGCACCAACATCTATGCATGTAGTGTTTTGCCACGTAATATTATATGCCTAGTTATGGTCATTATGTAGTGTCAGTGTCTCTAAATCGAATCTACCCCCCCCCCCCCTATCAAAACCTAATAGTAGTCGGTAGGTACCGGAATTTGACATCTTGCCTTACATGAACACACAGTTAAGGAGTAAATTGATACTTCTTTCTTTTTCTTTTTTTTTAATCGCCCCAGACAAAACGTAACAGTACCAGAAGGCATGATATCGTAACGAAAAGGGAGACAACTTGTGATGTAAATTTGTGTAAATTGGGAGGATGCGCATCGATACATTCACTTGCCATGCGTCGGAAGGGGGAGTTGTCAATGAATGACCGATAGGAGGCGCATGCTGGCATTCACAACCAAATTATAAGGGCATTGGATGGTAGTGTCGAATGTCACACAGCTACTGTTAGCATTTCTTTTCAATCGTGTGGTGATGAATTCTAAAACAACTGAACCAGAGATAAAATGAGAATGAAAAATGAGAATGATCATTATCTCCTCATAATATGTACATATGAGGTTTCCCTATCTCTCTCTCTCTCTTTCTCTCTATCTTTCTACATAATACGTATATGTATATATCATAAATATATGCAAGAACTAAATACATGTATACACAAGATATAACTTTCTTAAAGTGTGTATAAAAAACTCATAAGCTCTTCAACCGCTGCCGCTTTGCCAGCAAACACACACCTAAAGACATATACACGCATACTATGTATGTGTATAAGTATTTGTATGTGTGGTTATTATATTTATCTGTAATATATCTGTATCTACCTATCTATATAAGAATATATATTGTGTATAATATACACATATATCTTTACAGTCTTTTGTGTTTTTGCTTTCTTGTTTCATTGCACTCAGTTTAATGTAATGCCCGCATTGTTTGTCGTTTTTGCTTGCCTGCTGCCACGAGAGCTGACCTTAATTAACCTCAATCAGCCGACCATCAGACGATCGTCACCTTATTCCATTCTCGAACGACAAATGAGAATGATCGTTATCTCTTCTGTACATAACATCTTTTCGGCGGAATACAAAACAAAATGTGAGTGTGAGGGTGCGTGAGTGTGTTGTAGTGTGAGATAGTGTGTGCGGTTGTGTGTATGTGCGTGAGTGTCTGTGTGTGTGTTCTTTCTATCTGTCTGTCTGCGGTAAGGTGCTTGCTTTTTTGCGTGTTTCACGATTTCCCTTGTGATTCTGTATTTGTTTACCAAGTGTCGGACTCGTGGGCCTTATTTGCCTCGTGTTGGATTCATGGACCTTCTTTTGCCTAATTCCGGTCTCTTGAGCCTTGTGTAGTGTCGGACACATGCGCCTTTATTGCCTAGTGTCGCGCTCATGGGTCGTATGACTCGAGGGCTGTATGACTGAATGTTATAAAACGAAAGCAAAATAGAACGCTAGAACCTTACAGAAACCATGTGAATTCATCCTGACATTCCTTTGACTTCTCTTGTTGGCAATTGTACATTTTCAGAGAGCCATTATCAGGCAATGAACCTCTGACTTGGAAGGTGGTTGTGCCTGACTTGGAAGGTGGTTGTGCATTCTTGCTGTTATGTTCTTGCTCAGTTCGGTCAGTCGGTGAAAATACAATAGTCAAACGTGCATAGCATGTTTAGTGTCAAATCAAAGATTCGGAACAACGACGATGTGAACATGGTGAACAAGAAGCTGTGATAAGCCCACCCCCTCCTTTCCGTAATCGATTAGATTGGTTATAGTTACATTTCGATAACCGTAGACTTTTTACATCTTGATAGGCTATAAGTTAAAGGTAACGGAAACTGTTTCTAAGCCTTCTGCGTTCTCGCCAAATTTTGAATACTAAATGCTGAGGCACACTGGTCATGTCTGTGATTATTTCTGATATGACGTTGATAATGATACTCATGATCCTCACGATGAGACCAATAAAGATGGTAATCATCGTTATCAGCATAATTATTGATATTGGTACGTGACAGTATCATTTTCTCTAGTTGCAGTAGTTGTGTAACAAGGACGATAGTATGATTATTATCATAATGGAGATTGCAAAGGCAAAAATAGTGACGGGGGCTCAAAGACAATCCTGACACTGTCTAACACTATCACTGCTTATTTTTCTGATGCTGTACTTGACTTCCGACGTAAAATTCTACTGAGACAATCATCACTTCTGATTGTACATCCCATGATCGAAATGCTGCTATTTTAAAGACTATTTATCTACGGAATTGATATTCTGAAGGCTTTTCGATTGGTTTGTGACATCCTCACCTCCTAAATTGGCATGTGTGACGGAAAATAATCACCTTTTGAATTCTTTTCCTGACTTTCATATCTCAGATGAGATTTTCTTTTTACGATACCTCCACCATGATGCTTCGCTCCCTTCGTTGTTAAACAAAGTTGATCGTAGTGTGAAATTAAACTTCAAGAGGGAAAGTTAGTTTCGTTTCTTTGAGTTTCCTTACCCGTATGAATACCTATCCTAACTTGGAGCTTCGTGGTCGGGGCGTGTGGGACGGTGACCTGTTTGACGGCGCTGCGGAGGTCGATGGCCATGGTTGCGATCTCGGTGACGTGCTTGTCGCCGTTTTTCTCCGGACACCCGCTGGCCACCATGTAGGCGTCACCAATGGTCTCGACTTTGTACACGTCGTAGACATCGATGCGGCTGTCGAAGCACGAGTAGAGGTCGTTCAGCATAGCCACCACCTGACAAAAAAAAAGAAAGATTTACAGTACAAGATCCAATCAAGACTGCTACACCAACTGTGGGAAATTATTGCATTGAGCTGTTTCTCCTACTGCTGCTAAGACTGTCTCTGATATCACTTGTTTTCTTTTTCCTTCCTTTCTTGGAGTTCAATAACTATTATATGTGGGGACGTGGACATGTTTAATTGACAAATCTTATGATCTTCGTTCTAGAAAGACCTGAAGAAATGTCTGGTTGCGTTTTCGATAAATAAGATGTTAGGAATATGTCTTATCATGTTTGTTGCGTGGGCGTGTGACAAAAAGTAAACTCCTCTGACAACTGTCTGATGCCCGTGCCGTTCAAGTGAAGTTTCATTATAATGACTTTTGTATTCCTAAAGCCCGCCGCACACTATACGAGTCACGACTATACGAGTGACAGACTTTGGATCTGAAGTAAATCACAGTAGCCGAAGAATAAGCCCACGTATTAATTTCAGATCCAAAGTCTATCAGTCGTATAGACGTGAGTCGTATAGTACGCGGCGGGCTTACGGCTACTTTCTCTACGACCTACGTACCTGTATTGGAGTGATATGAGCCGAGATCCTCGTGAAGCCCACGATGTCGGAGAAGAAGATGGTAACGGCGTCGAAACTCTCCGCGCACACCTGTTGACGAGCTCGAATCTGATTGGCCACCTTGCGAGGTAGGAGCTGGTAAAGCAGACTCTCCGTCATCTTCTTCTCCTGCTTTAGCTCATTGGTCCTCTCCCTCAGGCGGTGGGCGTAGTCGTGGATCCAGCCCGTCATATTGCCCACCGCGTTGAGAACGAGTGGAAAGAAGCTGACGACGCACAGCGTAGCGACGATCTCGATGGCCAGACGCGCCCGAATCGAGTCCAACTTCGAGGCTGCAGCCTCTGACAATATCCTCAATGTGTCATCGCTGATGAGCTTGAGTTCGGTGAGGAGCTGAGTCATGGTGTCAAAATAAGTACTGAAGGTGCTATTTATTGGTGGAATGTTCGTTCTGCATGAGTTTCGAATTTCTTGTCTACTGCTATACAAACTACCTGAAAAAATATCCGCTAGGAAAATACTCTCGGCGACCCTACCCTCGACAGAGTCGTCTACTTCAGCTGCGAAAGCTAAAAATGAATCACTGTTCGCTTGATATGAGGCTAATGCGTCCCACGTGCTTTCTGGGATACTTTCAAAATAACCGAAGCACTGTGAGGCAAGAGTCATTTCGCCTGCCAGGAACCCCCTGGCTTTCATTAAGGCAGCGTATCCCAATGGAGTGTGCTTCGTTGGACTAATAGTCTCAAGAGCCTTTATTAAGGCTTCATAGATATTAGAGTCCAGTTCTGAGAGTACGTCGGACGCTAAGAGCTCATTCCGATAACGCACAAGCGTGCCATGGATGTCCTCGGAAATATACAAACTTGACTCACTTGAGTTCGACAATTCGGCTTTTAGAGTCTCAAAGCAAGGATCCATCAGAGCTAGATTTGTGTTGTTGTAATGCAAGGAAACCTGTTGGAATACAAGTGTACTAAGTATTGTCGAAAACGAGACCAAAGTTGAATCAGATGATGGAGATGTAGAAGATGTGGTTGTTTGATGTGCATAGTGTGTCGATGCATTACGTGACACGGTACCTTGATCAGGTGACGAGGAAGTGTTTTGCTGCATAGTTAAGTTTTGTTGCGATTCTACCAAAGATGTCGCAGGCGATGTGAAAGATCCATTCCTCTTCGCGCTGTGGATGACAGCCCGGAGATGGGCGTCCAGAGCGCCCTCTATGCTCAAGTAGTGAATAATGGGATCGATGCATTGCCAGTCGGACAGCGCCTTCCGAGTTTCCCTCCACGTAAACTCCTCATTTGTGTAATGTTGCATGTCCACGGTGGCAACCACCAAAATGGCGACCAGCGAAACCGAGCACAGGAACCAGATGCGCACCGTCTGCAGGCGCTTCCCGCGCTCGGAAGCCAAGTTCTGCCGACAGGCGAAGAGCTGAGGGAGGCACCCATCCGGCTCCTCGAAGGCGAGGGTGAAGATGCTGTTCCTCCGGCTGTCGGAGACATTCGATCGCTTGGACTCCGGACGCAGCTGGACTTCCGGATTATGCATCTTGCCCTCTTACCACTGAGTAACATTGTCTGCAGAAGTGTACCATCCCGTCAGCCATACGGCCATCCTGAAATCAGAGATAAACAGCAAACTCACATAATAAAACTAGCTATTGGTTTGGGTCGAAAACCTGATTGGCTAGATACGTATGTTACCAACTAAGGCCGAGAGCTATCACATTCTAAAGGTACTGCATGACTTTGTGAAGTTGTGTAACGCTGCATCGGGATATTTTGTTGAATGAATGATCACGACGGACATCTTTCGTTCGAAGAATGAGCGACTAAAGACCAACACTATATAAAAAGCCATTTCAAAAAGACAACTGTAAAGTAATCATCCTCAATGTGTTCATCTTTAAAAGTACTTCCTGTAGAACGCCCAAGAAGATTTTTGTTTTGGTAATGATTCTACAACTGTACAGCAGGTACCTGGGTACGGGAATATGTTTTGATTACTCAGTCAAAACTTCCCCAGAGGTTATAATGTCCCAGATCTTTCGCTGTCCCAGAACGACACAGAGCAGATCTGGGACATATATACATTTGACTTAGCATACTATTTTAATGGACTGACGATGTTGCTGCATATGTTACCTTACCCTGATTGGACTAGAGACTAGCCTTTAAATTTCATAACAAATCATCTATAGCACCATACTCTTTCATACCATTTCTCTTTGGCCACAGTTAACAAGAGATTTATTAGGGTACTTTTGTCAATCTTTAAGTCTATCCCTGAATTTTTGTTAAGTAGAACTTGATATATATTAGTTATCATGATATTCAAAGTTGAATAGTAAAAGAAGGCATGACAAATGCTCTGAAATTAGGGAGATTACATAGTACCGTCTTCTTTAATGTAAAGGATAAAACAAAAGAAAAACCATATTTAAAAAATAAAAAAAAACTTCAGAAAGATACGATAATTGTGCAATCACGAATGAACACGAATGAACATTGTGCCAGAGTTTTATGAACGATTATACAAACGTGAGAAAAGACACAAATTATCACAAGAAAAATTGTATCAATGAAATACAAGATAATGGTTGTCTCCGGGTAAGTGTATGCAAGGCGGTTTTCACTACAGAAAGAAAGAAAAGATGTGAATCGTTAAAAGAAATCCGTCGTAGCCTTTCTACACGGAATGTTGTAGGGAAAATTATTCACTCGCCATTGCAAATAAGCTATAAAAAGCTACCTTTAAAAAGAAATTAAAGGGAAATTTCATTCATTCATTCGTTTTCCATCTCCAACAAAACATGTAAATACGATTTTTTTTAAGAAGATAAGTGTGTAACTATATTGACATTACAAAGTATAAAAAGTGAAATTCATAAGTATGGCATTACTGATTGTCTTCAAGAAAGTGTACGAATGAGTGTATATTGATTAATTGGATTGACACTTACCATTTAGAAATGTAATATGTATCATAGAGAAATGTAAAAAACTATTCGTGGGACTGACACTTAAACGCTTAAACCATGAATTTATGTATACTGAAGAAATGTATAATGATTTTGTTGTTGTTTTTAGATTAATATCTGATAGTGTTGTCAATCACCGAAATTTGTCGTACTTATCAATATGTTATAAATTCTTGTTGACTGTAAGTATTTGTAAGTATATGTTTTACCTGTTATGTCTTCAGAATAGGATCATTGACTTGGTAGATTATGTATGTTAACATTTTCTTTGTTTTGGTACCAATAAAGACATGATTACAACAAATCCAGTGCTTCAAGGTATATCTTTGAAAGGCAAGTATCTCTCGTCGGCGTATGAAAGTGATATTACTAATGCCTTTATAAACACGTGGGCTAAAGCAAGTGTACACAGAAAATACTCCTGATGCATCTACCATGGCAATCTTAAGACATTATGTATGTTGCCGTCTCCTATCGTTTCGATCTCGAGCAAGACACGATACATATACGGCGTCAAGTGGATTGACTGCGATCACGCTACGCGCACACCATCAGCAGGCGAAATCTAAAGCGGAGCGTAAATCAGCTGGGAAGAAAATTGCATATGCAGAATACTCCGAGATTTCAGGAAAAGATACCACCGGGTGGACATACACATCGATCATTGCTTGGAAATGAAAACGCTATGGCATAGATACATTTTACCGTGCATTTTTCTCGGCTAGCATGGCAGAGAAGGCCCTGCTCAGTTTACATTCTAATCTCCTCGTCTATTTCATTTTCATCCCCTTGGCATTAATCTTTCACCTTGACCTACTTTCTTCCTTACGCATGCCTCATTTAGAGTTTCTATAATTTCCTGTAATTCGTGTTCTCAGAGAATTTCTTAAAGGAATTACCCAAGAGTATCGAACTGAAGGAAAACGCATGCAACCGCACTTTCGAAAAATATGACTACAAATGTATCATTTGCCATCAACATCTTACTTTATACGTACTTGTGTAGTGAATGAGAGTGCTTCGATAAAAGCCCGACTAATATCCCCCGACGTGACTTTGATGAAACTCATTGGTCGCGCGCGTTTCGCGTTCGCCATTGGAGGCCTGTCAGGTCGGTGTAAACACGCCTCATCCAATAAGGCTCCGTCACACCTCCGCCGAGACCGCGCCGTGAAAGCCTATTTGTCGGGTCTTGTCGCTCGCTGATTAGATTTCGAACGGGTAGAGGTGTCTCTCGCGCGGCGTGATGACTTTCGCGCCAATGAATTAGCCTCCGTGCGCGCCCCGCGAGCCAGCACCCTCGGGCGGTGCATGACGGGATTCGCCGGGAAAGGTGTCCACTCGCAATTTCCGCAATAACATCGTCATCTGTCTGGGAACACGAGCAGAAAGGCCGGAAGGTATGCGCCAATCAAGAGGGGTATTAAAAAGGTTAAGCCTCTTACGAAAGAAAGAACGGACCATTAGAGTGCATTCCAACTTGGCGATGGTGCCTGTCAAAACGCCATAGCTTATTTGCTGGGCTAAATGAAATTAAAGAAAGTCTTTTTCCTCTTTTTAAATAACAACAACAAAAACAACAAAGAAATCAGTGATTTCTTCACTATAAAGTTATCTTAACTAGAACAAAACACAGAATAATGTTCAAGTGTCGTGACGTTTCTTCCGAAAAATACTGACTCAATTCGATTCACTGTGCTTATGTCAACTGTCAAGTATATAGGAATAGACAGCTAGTTGTAGTTACAAGATGTTGAAAAATGAGAACATTTGGTAGCAAAAATATCTCGCTGTAATCAAGCTTTTACGATTATGAATTTTTCAATTTTCTATAGACACTTTACATTCAATGTAATATATCAGATAAGTATGCAACCAAAGATACAATATCCATTGATATATTAATATGCATCAAACGAATGCGTGAAGGAGGGCCGTATAAGGAATGCTTCCTTCTCCTGCTGGCAATCATAGAAAATAGACTGATCATATTCTTACTCTTCATTGTTCGGTCACAAATAGAACACTAGGATCGACCTTTTATGACATGGCATCTCAAACTCATTACAAAACACATATTGGTTGTTCTACCCGTAGGCCTGGTATGTATGAAATGTACACTATTAGGTCAAGTCGTTGACTTTTTCTATCCTGATCCAAGGCGAAGAGGTTTAGACTTCAAGCCACTGTTTAACATTGGGAACATTGATTAAAATGTTCGAATTATCACATTTGACGCATATGTATAGTTCGGTTGTTTTGCAAAACATCCTACCGCATAAAAATTTCGCAATAAAGCCGCCTTTAATGGGAGATATCACTATTATTTTTGCTCAATAAACCGTCATGGTTACGGATTATTGTATAGGAAGCGGATTTTAGAAGAAATAATCAGTCATAAATTGTATGTTAAATGATTTCTTCATGATTGTTCATGTTGGCTATTTTTATTCCCAACTCACATTTTGAATCACTTAAGCTTTTTATTTTTTTTTCATCTACAAATATATACAAATGTTAGCAAAGGGCATTAAGTACAATACTATTGCTTTTTAGCAGTTTGGGTAAACTTGCTGCTCTCTGTCTCAAACTAAAGATTACATTTTATTCTACCCCGTTCGGCATTTAATGATGGGAAATTTTAATTGAAGCCATAAAGTTCAAAATAGAAGCGGCATTGCTTTGACATTGGTAGACAGTTACAAAAGAACATTTTCGATCAATGTATAACAGGGTTATGTTAATCTCATACTCCCTATATACAACATGGTTTGTAAGGAACTTTAAAGGTTCTGTTTAGCTTTGGGAGTAGTGTTTTAAAAAAAAATGTTCAAGATATCAGATTTGATGCATATGTGTAGGTCTGTTGTATAACAAAACATCCTACCATATAAAATTTTTGCAATAAAGCCTAAAATATAAGAAGATATCAGTAATTTTCTCATTAAACCGTAACTGTAGACGGTGTAGTCTGAAAACATTTTGATTATAACTATTGTTCACATTTTGTGTATTTAACAATACTTAACATCGATTATACGGATTCAAATTGTTGCAGTGGTTGTTTCTATCCCTAACTCACATTTTAGCACCATTTTAAGCACTAATGCTGCGTTTTTGTTTCCTCTGTAAATGGTAAATTATACCTTTAAAATCCCCTCCCCTTTTGTTTCATCAAACACAGAGTGTGAGTGGTGATTGGATTATCTATGATTGCATATACCATGTGTAAATTTTAGGTCATTATCCTCGTCAAGCACCTGCTTGTGATAATTGTCTCCTGCATTTCTAAAACACTTAGATTTCTTTAGATTTCTGTTTTGAACAGCACGTACGTGACATTTTATTTTCATTTAACGTTTAATGTGTAAAAAATCACCTTTTGGTAATGATTTTGTATCATTAATAAAAACAGTGATGTGAAATTTCGTCAACCATTACGCTCTTTCCATGGATTTTTACTGTCCAAATATTGCTCAATAACTTTAGTCGATTGACATCCTGTTACATTCTTGTACAAATAAGGAATGCAGCGATAAAATCAAATAAATCAATCAAATTCTGTCATTCTTTTTTTTTTCTTTTGTAGGTTAGGAAAATCAAGTTTTGGTGTGTTATGTAGCTAATCAATTTAATCCTCTCTTCTTTCAGGTTTTGATCAAACAAAGACACTATCTGTCGACTTTTTTTTTTTGGCTTGCGAGTGATGCAAGGTCACATTTCTTACTTTGTGAAGAACAATGTTCAAGGTTCTTTTTCTATTCTTTGTTGCCCACTGTATATCTGATTTTGTGCGACCACAATAACCTCTGGTCAGAATAAAGAAAAAAACCCTGTTGTTTCATTCATGTAATCAGCAGACGGCGGATAGCGAGAACTAAGTGTAAACGTACTATGTAGTTCCTCACTAGCATGCTGGCTGTACAATAATGAAAAAAAAGGTCCATCTTTGATTAATTTAATTCGCGCATGCCCAAGATCAATTGGAAGATATAATGTGGTTTCAGACCCGTGAATGTGTGTCAGTAGAGAATACCGTAAGGTATTTTTTCTGCTCCTACGATCACTTAGGCGCCGTGTATAAGGAGCGTTGGAGAGAAATACTGTTGAATTCCGGCACGGTTACTTTGATGGCTTCTTTGAGCCCAACAACAGTAGCACTACCTTTTGATGTTGACGCCTCGTGGTCACTATCAGACACGTTTTTAAAGACGGCTATTACAATCCTGACCTGCCACATGCCTCCATGAAAAGCGAGGGGGAAAAACTGAGGAAAAGAGAAGCAAGCATATTGTGACGTGACAAAACACCTCAATTCACAGTTGTGTCACGAAACCAGGTCGCACGCACGGGTTGATACTTGGGTGTGCAAAGAAATTTTCAAACGCAGCGACTTTCGTCTCGGACGACGATCAAACCATGTCTTGATCGAAAATGCAAAGAAAATAAAAAATAAGATAGGGCAATGATGACTGTGCGTATTGTGACTTGTATTTTGACTGAATTTTTCAATATAAGATTCATCAAAATGTTGCACACCAAAGCAAACACGCAGCTTTCGCAGCTTGCTTACAATCATAATAATGTTCATCCATGTGTTGGTATGTTATGACTCCATTGGAAAAACAAGAAGTGTTCAGCGGGGCAAGATCGTCTTGTCATAAACGGTCATATATCGAGTCAAAATGTCGTATTTTTCAGCAATAGTGTTAAGAAAATAGGGAATGTGTCATCTTCTGCAAAATGCAAGAACGCTGCCGGCTCTTTCAACACTGCTATACAGTATTTTTTATCATGCATGCATGCAATTATATTCGCAAAGACTTAGACACACGTCATAACGGTACACACACACACACACACACACACACACACACACACACACACACACACACACACACACTACATGTGTATATACATTGTTTCCCAAAATGTATAATGCACACTTTCTATATGCCAATGTTCTCAAGCCTTGGTTTAAAATTGCTGTCCTCGCCTTATCAGCAATCTTCCTTACATAATCAGGCATGAACAAACGTGTGTATATAGTTGTCATGGTAACAGAGGATTAATGACTGACTTACCTGATTTGCAGCTTGAATTCTCTCTCTCTCACTCTCTACGTCAATTCTGAGACTGAATTTTATATTTGTAACTTATACGATTATTCTACGATTATTGCGTGTTTTGCTATCTACGAATACCCAATGAAACTCAATGTCCAATAATGATCACCGGTGTAGACTTTATGGTTCGCAATGACTTGATGTGTGTAAACCTGAAAACTTCTGCCTGGGAAGAGAAGAGGAGAAGGAAAGATAGAAAGATAAGAGAAAATGAGAAATAGTAAAAGGACGGAGAAAGAACAGAAGTTAGAGGTGGAAGAAACTTGAAGGGAAGGAGAAGAGAAAGTCTTAAAGGGAGTGTTAATTCCTTCTTGAAATAGTCCTTAAAAGAGCTGCTGATAAACCTGATGAGGTCTACACTGTAGGTAGAGGAAAAGGAGGGCAGAGAATAGGTGAAAAGAGGGGAGAAGAAAAGACAGAAGTAGAAGTAGTAGGTAATGTCTGGAGGTTATTCTTCTCGAGCATTCCTAAAAATAACTGAGGTAGAGGACGTGAAGTGAAAACACAGAAAGATAGATGTCTCCATGTTTCAGTTTCAGATTCAGTTTGTTTCAGTTTGTTCTTTCTCTCATTCAAATGATTTTTAATGACAAAATCAGCAGTTTTTACACCAAAATATAAACCACACTATTCATAAGGAATAGATATGAGTACGTTTATATCACACATACACATGTTTCGTCGTTTCCTCAAAAGGTATATACAGATGGAGGAGATCATTAGCGGTTGACTTGGACAACAATCTCTGGGTCTTTTAGAAAAGTTGACTCCATCGCGTTTAAATGCTTAATTTACTGCAAGTTGCATCTTGATGTCAAAACCAATTTCTCCAAAATGTCCAGTTTCTTGTATTCATTGTTAATATAATGTACATTTTTACTGTTTACTGTGGTAGTAAGTGTATTGAAATAAATACGGACAAATTACATTTCAAGGAAATATTTCAGTAAGAAGAATCAAGAAATATCAGAATTATAATTTGATGCTTGACAACCTTATTACCGCGACATGGTCTTAGATGATACGTCACACGTGACAAAATATATAAGACAGATTTGTTTCTTTTTCTTTTTAATACAAGGGCCGTTGTTATTCCTGCTGTGGAATCAAATCTTGTGGTCAAAATGACCATGAATGATTCATTGAAATAATCACATTGCCCTAGGAATGCTTGGCTAAAATTAGTAAAGCGTAACGATGTAGAATAAGGAGGGAAGAATGATTATATTTGCAACATTTCCTGCACCTTAGGATCCCCGGGGGAGCGTTGCAGTGCTTGTCACCTTATTGCAGAAGAAATTGACCGAGATGCATACTGTAATGTGGGGTATGCATCGCACATGTCACGAACAAATAATTGACCATCATACCCATAACTGGCAAGGTCGCCACGACAGTGGTCTACATAGCAAAGTAACGTGCGTACCGACTTTGTGGTCGGGTATAGGAATAGAGTAAGACGATTTTTGAGCCCACTATGTCTATTCCAAAATGAATGCTGATTAGATTTAACAAGCGGACATCTGTACAAATGAAATTGAATTCATTGGAAACTTACGTTATACCATTGAAATGAACTGGTTTGTGGCTTATGATCAACGGACAGAGTACCTCGGTATGTAGGAGGGAATTTTTTTTTTTCAAAAACTGAGTAATACTGTACATTCTTTTGCTTTCTATCCCTTTCTTTCTTTTCTTGGCTACTTTCTTTCCAGTAGCTACTTGTTTTAAGTGCACCTAACTACGCTCTACTTTGATATAAAATTGATATAGCATGTGTAGTAAAGATGAAGAATAGGGCTAGTAGAGTAAAAATGTTAAAGAAAAACGTAAAAGCTAAACTAAAAACATACATCTATACACACAGCCAGACTCTCCCCCACTCTCTCTCTCTCTCTCTCTCTCTCTGTCTCTCTTTCTTTAGATGTGTCAGCCAACGGGGGCAATGTGAGTTTACTTCATCATTTTACTATGTTTTTATAAAATCATGGGAAAATAAGTAGCCATTACATATTTAATACAGGCGAAGCAGCCAGGTGACACTGAAATTTTCTGCTGTACACGCGATTTCCTTTTTCATCTATTGCTCCTTCGCGTTTGTTCGGTGTTTGTTCGGTGTTTGTATGTTTGCTCGATAGTTTGCTTTAACCTTGATTTTAAACAAAATATTAGACGGAAGACATCATCCGATTGAAACAGGAGCGATGGCTAGTGGCACAGAAACAATGCTCCCTTATATCATTTTGTGTGCTCTGTCTATTAAAGAGAAAACGTTTGCGTAACTTTCAAGGTAAATGCACACTCGGTCCAGGAGCACAATGCAATCAGGAAGATAATGACTTCCTGATCGCTACATTCGATACTCTGTTCTTGCTCCTGTTGTTTATTTCTTTCTTTCTTACCAGTCCTCTGCTCTCCTTCTTAACTATCTCTATATCAAGACAGGGGGTTTCGATACCGCACGCACCCTTAAAATCTAATTTGGAGCCGCAAGGGAATCTCGACTCATTACCATTTCAGATGAACGGTCACTAAGGTTACGAAGGCCTCACGTTTTCGTCTCAAAACAGTTTTGGTCTGTGTGTTCGGTTCCTCGCAATTTTTCCGTTGCAAACCTGACTCACTCCAGAAAAAAATAAATAAACGGCAAATCCATCATTCTAAATGCCATTTTTTAAATGTTGAAAATAAAACGAAAAATTCTCAATTTTGTTTACCATTTCATTTTTTTTTTAGCTAAACATGTGAAATGGTAACTCCAACATTTGAAATGTTGTCACTATTTGAACCTTTTTTAGATGTTAAAAAATAACACTCCCAACGTTCCATTTACCATGACATCTTTTAGCTAATAAACATATCAATGTAAACTTTAACATTTTAAAAGTTGTCACTCCTCGACCCTTAAGGAAATGTCAAAAATGACACTTCCCATGCTCGTTTTATCATTATTTTTTTTTCTAAACATAATGAATAGTAACTCAAATGTTTGAAATGTTGTAACTCCTCGAACCTTTTGTGAATGTCAAAAAGTACACTCAAAATGTTGGATTTAACAAGTTTATTTTTTAGACTGTACTCCTATACAAATCATATCCGTTTACAAGAATGCTTACAAACTTCCTTCCTTTCTTCCTCTTCGTTTTCTTCATGAAATATACCTCTCTATAAAACATTTTCGATACGAAATGAAATATGATAGTCGCTTTTCCGGATTACTATCATAACAACCAGTGCTTAAAAGTCAGTTTCAAATACCGGTACTTTAGTGTTTTCCTTACACAGATGGATGCGATACAGATTCTTCTCTTTTCATGTCCTACAAACACCTCTTTATGATATTCTTGATACAAAATGAAATAGTATACCGTAGTCTCTTTTATTTCCGGATTACTGCAATAACAACCGGTGCTTAAAAAGCTGTTACAAAAAAAAAAAAAAAAAAACACCCGATATTATACTTATTCCTTACACAGATAGATGAGATAGAGATAGAAAAAAAAAACAGTTACAAAAAACCCCGATATTATACTTATTCCTTACACAGATAGATGAGATAGAGATAGAGAAAGAGCAAAAAGAAAAGGGGGCAGAGAGAGAAAAAGAGGGGGAGAGAATGACAGAAAAAGAGAGAAGAGAAAGAGAGAGAGAGAGAGAGAGAGAAAGGGACAGGGAAGGAGAGAAAGGGAGAAGAAAGGAGAGAAGAAATTTGACACAAACTTGATATACCTCAGCGTGACTGTGTCTGTTGTTATATAGATGGGAGAGAAAACATGCTGCTCCATATCCAACAATAAGACAAACAATGAACTTCACGTCAAAGAAAACTCTCTGTCAAGGAATCCGACTGAGGGATTAAGGTCATTCTTGACAATGGGATGATACCCTGAAATAAAAATCTTCATTTTTGTATGTTTGTGTCTGTGCGTATATGATTCCTATCGAGTTCCTTCACTTCATCAAGTAGAGGGACATAATTGCAACATTTGCAAATAAGAAACGCACAAACAGACAGAAACTTCTCTCGCCAAATTGTGTCAGCATTTTTATTCCCCCTTGACAGCTGCGGATTCTATTTAAACCACTACTTAAGGGGTTCACAATTAACATATTATATTACTATAAGAACTATTGACAACAGCAAGTCATGCAGATTCGAACTTTTCGACTTATTCTGATATAAAACACTAAACTTGCTTCATCATAAATTATTGGACTTCTGAACATAAAAGACACGCACATAATGCACACATTCGCAAACACTTAAAGGAATTAAAATATGGAGATTATAAAACAAAAACAAAAAGAAGAAGCTGTCAGGACTGGGATGTGAAATTTGGAAATTCCCTTTTCATGTTCCGCTCATGGGCTTACGTCAAGAACTTTATTACCTGTTATGTGTACAAATTTATCCCAGCTCAGGGTTGTATAGTAGTAGTAGTAGTAGTATAGCTGTTGTTGATTTTCTTTTACCGAGTTGCTAAATGTTATGTATCCGTTGCGACTAATTGAAGTGGTGCAGCCAAATATTGCCCTCAGGGCATGCAGGACCAGACAATATGCAGATTGTTCGCATCTCCGGCGATGAATATATCCCACTAGATGATAATGGTGATAATGACAGCGATGAACTTGATTGCTTTCTAAACGTATAAACTTGCATTTCACCAACGTTTTTGATACATCTCTTGTTTTAGATCGGCGTGTTTTGAGCCTCGAGTGTAGACAATCATCCGGGGCATCTAAAACTTGTAGAAACAGAAACAACGCGAGGCGTAAATGAAGAAAAAGTTTCATGATGTAAACAAAAGAAATGTAAAAGTGTATGATCTGTCTAGTAATATGCCCTCATAGAGATATCATTATGAATAAAACCATTTTGAGTTGGTAGTGTGAAATGCATTGCCGATGCCATACGACCCACATTACTGTGGGAAATAGATAGAGAGATTAAAGACTAGAGAAATTAGAGAATTACCTTCCCATGTTGTATGATATAATTATGCAATGTATGCGTATTTGCAGATGAAACAAAAACCCTGCATTTGCACTTGAAAATAGATCTAAAATGTGAGTTAGGAATAGAAACAACCAATGTAAAACTTTGAATCAGTGTAATGGATGTTAAGTATTGTTAAATATAAAAAACGTAAACAATAGTTACAATAAAAATGTTTTCAGACTAAACCGTCTACAGTATTGAGAAAAAAACACATGATATCTCTTTATACTGCAGGATTTGTTGCAAAAATTTTGTATGGTAGGATGTTTTGTGATACAACTGACCTACACATATGCAATAAATGTGATATTTTGAGCATTTTTAAAATCACTGCTCCAATAGGTAAGCAGGACCTTTAAGGGGGTGAGAAAGATCCAGAGATTTACACGGAATTCTTATGAATGTTTATAGATATGAGAATGATATGCATTAATGAAAAAGAAATACACATTCCACAGGATTGGAGAGGTACAGATGGTTGGCTGTATACTAGAATAAGAAATCAACCTGCTTATCATACTACATGGATATTAAAGTGACTTTACTGCATCACAGCTTCTATTTTGATCATATTAAGCATAGTAAGGATTATCTAGTGATTATGATTATTTAGTGGCACTGATTTTGTTGAAAAACCTCTTCTGACCATGCAGTGTGACACACGATGTCGTCCGCCTTTGAATTCTTTATGTTTTTCTTGTATTATTGAATGACACCGTACTTAACTTCTTCTATACTGTGATCGTTAATGTAATTGTTGTTATTATCTGTATCATGCAATGTATTTTAGTCACTACTTTATAAGTTATGTAGAAAGACTTTTCACACAACTCATCATATTTGATCCTATATGATCGCAAATTGCAACATCCTCCTTTTGTACATTATATTAAAAAGTGAGAAGACGTTCCTACTCAAATAGGTCTTCAGTAAACAGTTGGTAAATCGTTTTCATGAAAGTTACTTGTATCAGCGTATCATTGGGGTCCAGAGAACACATTGCATTGACTTCATCGAAATGGCAATCACCCTGACTGTTGAAATCCTTAATAGTATGTATCAATGGTGTATGTCTTTACAATCTTAATCGTTTCAACGGCCAATCAAACAACAGGTCTGGAAAATTCAAGCGCCACCATGGCTCTGAGCAGGGATGTCTCACCTCCCTGCTCTGAGCGAGAGTCCATCATACGAGCTGCCCTTTGGACGGGAAGTCCCGGCCTGAAATCTCATCATATTCTTGCGGAAATACTTCTATAAGAGGAAGTTCTCGGATTGCATGACCGCCGACATACGGATTCGAAAAAGAAAAAAATATATATAACGCTGATATCATAGGAAGGAAAATGTTTACGCTTGCGGTATAGGTCACAATCACATTAAGACACTGAGGTTGTAATGAGATTATGTTACTGCGAAAAAAAAGAACCTCGGCTGTCCTGTTCAATGCTGAGTCAGACATTCTCCATAGACCTTCATCGTTATGATTACGGTATGAAATATTTAAGCGGGCATGTACTCAGTTTATTTGTGTCTGTCTCTGTTTGTTTGTCTGTCTTTCTGTCTGTCTGACTGTCCTTTTGTTTTATAGGCGTGGAAGAGTAAGCAATGTAAACGAAACCAGATATATATCAAGAAGAACATGACCTACGGGAATTTAGATCTTCATCAGTGCGACAGACCTTATCTATGCTGATCGAATCTCAAAGTATTAGGGGTAGTAATTATATTGTTGCATTTTATAAGCTACGTTTGCGGTGATGATTGGATTTATTTTATAACTCCAATGTTAGTGTAGTCTTACTTAATAATCTAACGTTGTACAATTATAATTGGCATATCCGGAAAATACCTATAGGCCGAATCAACATCCCGCATGCAAATTAGCTCACTATGCAAGTCAAACCAGACAATGCAACACAACGTACGGAAACCCACTCTTTGCATGGGATGTTTTCCCAAACACTGTTCATGTACATTTTGTAGGAAAGATTGGCCTGAAGTTGATATAGTGGGAAGCTTCGTTATTAGAAAAATACCATTCACCAACTACATACTTACATACTATGCAGTTAAAAAATTAATGTTATGTTTTGAAGGATTTTTGTTTTACATAACTCTTTTCCACAATTATTTACTTTTCTGTCAATCTTTAAAGTGTGCATTGATGTTCTTGATTAGTCGACTTAATTGTACATACATTTTATTATGTACTTCACTATCCATACTGCACTTTTTTTTCTACAAATTAAGAAAACAATATGATTAGATTGTGTAATGCATGTTTTGTGTTTTTGTTTGATTCTTTTGTTAGATGTAACAAATGAAAATTGAATTGAATTAAATTGAATTGAACTAAGGGGCATACCTACCATATATGGCATGAAAATGATAAAACAAATTGAAAGAGAAACCAACTAGAAAATATCATTGTTGCAACGGAATGTTAATTTGTGTCCTACTTTAATAAACGCATGCAGCCCAGCGGTGTGACATGCATCGTCTTTGGTTCACGTGTCTAGTCAACTGGAGTCGTGACAACATATCTTTAGAATATTACTCACGGGCCTACCATATATGACGGCTCCCAAGCCAGAAACCGCAGCAGAAAACCGCGGGCGTGAGGTAATCACATTTAGTTTGCAAGTACATTGTTTGGCTGATTGCCTTTACCTGCGCGTTTACCATCAAAGAATAGATTTATCAACGTCTAGACTTATTTGTCTCTTATTTCTTTTTTCCCCAGCCAGAACGACAAAGCTGTAACAGTTTTATTTTCAGAAGAGATACAAACAATGTTCGTACAAGACATACATAATGTCGCTGTCTGAGTTGATTGTGCGAGAAGCATTAGGTGATTGAGTTTCGTGATTAGTGATCAGTATGGGGGCTTAAACGATTCCACGATAAAGGCACATATTGCAAATATAGGACAGACATGGCGAAAGTACATCGATCGAATACCATTGCTCACGTGAAATAGGCCTAGGGCCTACACGTCTTTACTTTCGCAGCACATAGAGAGAAGATTCTTCATAGGAAGTTCTCCTGATTCAGGGAATGATCAATAATGCTAACATTTTTATTTCTATTCTTATCTATCATACAGCAAAATCAATTTCAAAAAAATGATGGCAAAAGCAAGGGAATTTTGCACCATGTGCGAAATTTAGTTTCCGTTCTCGACTATACATGTATAATCAATATCAAATAGTGTTATGTCATACACACTCAAGAGAAGAACCCACGAACAAATAAACAATCAGGCAACTAAAATGCATAAAAACTACAAAAATCAATAAATTTACCCGAATCGTGACGTCACATCCATAAAAAAAAGTGGCGGGTAATGAGAGGAACAAATTACAATATTACCATTGGTTGATCGCTCGATCGATAAACTGCATTATGTACGGCGATGACACACAACTGGTCTTCAGACTTTCTAGCAGGAGCAATCAATCGGGCATGTCCATGAAAATCCTGAGATGACCTGAGAAAATTCAAACACGCAGAATGCACGCAGACTGACGGCGGACACAACCGAACTTCAAGCGGACTTCCTCCTTCCACACACCACGCGATTCTATAAGAGCCGCTTTATAAATTTTGCGGCGCTATAATGTAGGAGTTGGCATTTGCGGCTGGGACTTCGTCGAAAAAACCGCAGACTTAAATGTCGGAGCTGCAAGAAGTCTCACATACATACATACTCATGCCTCCTTGCCATCTGCGGTACTGTGCTCATAAGAACACGGAATCGGGTGTACCACCATTGTCAGACGCAAGTCTCGTAAAGAAAATGTCAAAGCCATGCAGACAATAACGTTTCATCTCTAAAAACGAGTAAATCTATTGAAAAATCCGTACAGTATTGCTGATTTGATATCTCTCTCATTTCAATTCTCTCTCTCTCTTTCTCTTTATATATCTCTCTCTAATCGATATACATAAAACTTATTTATTTATTTATACATAAAAAACTAATATGGCCATTCATTTATCTCTACACACAATGGCACCTTATTTCATAAAAAGTGTGAAGGTAAGTTATTTAGTTAATTGAAAAAAAAAATCATTTCACATAAAAACTATCAAATATAAAAGAAGAAGGTCTGCCCATGAATAACTCTTTTCTTTAAAATTACTGTACAGTATACTGGTTGAGGTGAGGATTCATGTTTTGAACATTCCTAAGTGAGATAATGAGAAACCGTTCATGAAATATGAAAGAGCACGTAATTTTAAGAAGGATTCAACGTTTATTTGTTGAAAATTGGTTTTCAGATGGTTGAGATATCCAAACAAGTGATAATAATAAAAGGCGACAGGCCACGCCTTTTATTAGGATCTCTTTGTTTCACCTTGTTTTTGGATATCTCAGCCATTTCAAAACCGATTTTCATCAAATAAACTTTTGATACCCCTTAGAATTGCATGCTCTTTGACATCTCATAGAGTGGTTTCTTAATATCTCGCAAAACGTTAAAAGCTAAATCCTCACCTCAACCAGAACTGTGCACACTCTTTAAGATGACCTCACAGAACAGATAATCATAATTTTTCTAGGGATTTCAAATATTATATTTGTTTCTGTCCTCCTGTTGTTGAATTCTGTCAGCGGAAAATCTTTCACGCAACGTCGTTTCAAATATCGGGGAATGTTCAAACTTCACACTGCTTTTGTGTACGGTCGAACATGACTCAATGCCGCTGGCAAGGGCCAGTGTGACGAGGAAAAAGGAAGCGTAGCAACGGATCTGATGCAACTGCCCTAAAGCTGTGGCATCTTTATGCGTACGAATACCACAAATGCATTTTAAACAAATACTCTCGCCTCACACGAAAATTCACTGCTTATTTTTTTTTTTTTTTTTTTTGGGGGGGGGGGTTGTGTGTGCGCATGTGTGTGTGTCTGTGGGAGTGTGCGTGCGTGCGTGTGATTAGTTTAGAGTTTGTTTGTTGTTGTTTTTTCCCTTTTAACACTTCAAGATAACCTTCCTTGTGAAATGTGAATGATGATATTATATGAGTATTATGTGAGTGTCAAATAACTAAAATAAAATCTTTCATTTTGTTTCACTTCAGTTATCCACTTGAAAACAAGGAGAGAGAGAAAAAAAAAGTGATGTGATATTTTCTTTAAAATATGATAGACATTGGTGCAGGTTGACTCATTATGTCCATATGTTGGGATGGTTGTTTTGTTTCAGTTGTAATAATTACAGTATATTTTTTTATTTAACATGATGATAGCAGAACACACTTTGCAAGGCTGGTATATACCTTAGATCACTAATACGTAATATGCAACTAATGTTATCAATGATTCATGTACAGCATTTTTGTAGGACATCATCACTGTTAACAGTAATTATTTCAAAGTACAAAAAAAAAATACAGATAAAAACAATGCAGCTATTTCTTTTCATGTGAACGAGCTTAAATACAATGAATTGAGTTTCGAAACTATTGTTTTATGTTTCAGTTGGGAGTTAAAGACGAGTGGGCATCGTATTTCAGCCACATCAATGTGTATATTCACAAGCAGACAAGTAGTCAAACGTTGTCATTGCTATCGTCCTGTCTACGTGCTGTTCCAGCGTGTCTAGCTATTTTTCCTCTATGTTTATTTCATGTTATAACACTAGCGATGGCAATAGTGGTGTTCGCAGTTTGTTATTCCGAAGTTTGATATTCCGATGATTCGTTATTCCGGAGATTCGTTTATCCAAAAAATGAAATGAGGCTCGTTATTTCGAATGTTTGCTCGACTTGAAATGAGAAAAAGACGAGGCTCGTAATTCCGGAAACAAAATAGCGCGCTCGTAATTCCCAAGGTTCGTTTAAATTCACTTTCTTTTTGTTTCCGGATTAGCAAAATTTATTTCATTTTAGAATTAAGGAACCGTCGGAATAAAGAACCGTAGTTTATTTTCGGATTAACAAACATTTGAAATAACGACATTTTCTCCCGTGATATTAAGAAATAAACTGATGAAGTCATATTTAGCATCGTTCTTATTGTTACGATCTCTTTACTTAAGTCAAAGCCAGTCTTCAATATAAACATGCTGAGAGTCAGTATAGTACTCGTAGTTTTAAATCTCTTGTATACTGAGTAGTGTAGATATTATACGTTTGTATTAGAATGCCTATGTAAAGCGTGACGTCTGGTATAAATGATATTTACTGTTACCAACTGAAGTTTAACTGTATTATGCTTCTATACTGTTTACTTAATCTATTGTATTTTGTCACTGTTGTTTTTGTTGTGTGGTACATCAAATTATGGAGTAGATGTTTTCAATAATGCGGCAATCCATGCACATTCACCAGAACAGATTATCAACAATTTCACCCATATTATTATCTTGAGCATGAGTAGCCACGTCACACAATAATCATGAAGGTTTATACATATCATATTGAACTCAATGGGGAACATAAATATATAGGCCTTATACAAAATGGGTGAATTCGATGTCTCCCACAACAACAACAAAAAAGATACAATACTTTCTATATTCCAACAGTGTAGGTATATTATAGTTGAAGTTTATCTCGTTTGTATCGGACATATTCATGTATGCCTTACAAACGTATAATATCTACATTAGTAAAGGTTTAAAAGACTATAGGGGTAGTAATACTGGCCCTCAGTTTGTTTGTAATGAAGACCAGCTGCATTGATTAACCAGTATGTGCCTCGTTTATTTCCTGTCCATTGGTTTGTGTTCGAAATTTGTACATATATGACTCCTTGGCGCAGAAAGGGTTAAAAGAGATGAAAGCAATGCTGATCACTTCATCATTTTATTAGCTCATTATCAATATCACGATAGGCGAACAAAATGTTCGTCATTCCGAACGTTCGTTAATCCGAAAGTGAAATAAGGTATGTCAAGATGTTTTCAAACATTTTGTGTGTGCGTGTGTGTCTGTGTGTTTTGATGATCCTCCATGTGTGTCTGCGTGTGTGGCTGTGTTTGTATGCGTGTGTGTGCGTGTGTGTGTGTGTGTGTGTGTGTGTCCGCGTGAGTGTGTGTATGTGGCATGTACACGCACGCGTGTGTTGTATACTATACAATGTCATGTTTGGTGATGCAAAATAGGTATTTCATAAACCGCTAGTGGGGGGGGGGGGGGTAATGTGGGGGGAGATTTTCAAAGTGGTATTATTTTTTTCCGTTGTGTTATATAAACTTTGTTCATTAAAGGATTTCTGCGTATTAAAGGATGTTTTTTTTTTCTCTCTTTTTTACCTCTTCGAATGAGCTCCCCTCGGGATACATTTATTATTATGAGCTCCCTCGTGGAGACACTGTAATAGCACGAATTTTAATGATGATAATCAAATGTTTGAATTGTTCATAACATTGCTTGATGTGATCTCAGTATTGCCTGGGGCAAATGATTTTTCAGTAGGGCCCCATGTATTTATTGATTTTTTTTTTTTTTTGTAACAACAACGACGACAACCAACAGGAGCACGTGTCAATCCGGAAGCCAGTGGTTTCGAGTGCATGAGGAAAAACCGTCAGCCCACATCCCACTCTTTCACAAGGGGTAGGAAAGGAGTGCAAGACACATGTTTCGCATCGCACTACATATAACCAGGGAGGTGGAAGACCTCCCTGATATAACACAGCGAGCCTCAAGTTACTACATTCATAATTCCTTGCGAGGTGCGACCTGCGTAGAGTGCCGCGGTTTCCTTTGCCGGGGAATATGAATTGAAAGGAACTAGGCCAGAGGAATCGTAAACGCTCCCGAGTGATATTCCTTCGATTGTTGTCCGGAAGAAAAGAAAATGAAATAGAAGAAAAAAAATGAAGAAAGAATCTCTATAGCCCCTGAACACAGACACCTTTCGCATGACATTTTGTCGTTTTTACACACACAAACACATCCTTCGGCTTCGTTTATTTCAGCTAATAAATGGATAATAGTACATATGTGACTCCAATGGAAAATTTTAGCTACAAAAAGGTCGAGGCAGGAGACTGGAGAAGAGAGAGAGAGAGAGGGGGGGGGGGGAGGGGGAGCCTATACGATAAAATGGTGCATGAGCTAGAGAAAAAAAAAACAACGAAAGAAAGCCCCCCTTCACAGTTGGGATTGGATACTCTCTGTAGTCGTATCTGTGATGGTGACTTAGATATTATTTCCCCGTGTTTCAGGTTGAATGTGTGTATGTGTGTGTGTTCGTGTTTAGGATTATAAGTATAAATGCAAGTTGCACGTACGAGTCACTGGAAGCACTGAGTGTTATATCGTAAGAACGAGGAAAGGGAGAAGGGAATAAAAAGAAAAGAAAATTATGCTTATGACGAAAATGGAGAATAAGAAAAAGAGAGGAGAGGAAAATGCACTAAAACAGCAAAAAGAAGACACATGAAAATTAAGATGAGACAAAAGAAAAACACGGAATGAGATGAAGAAGACGAAAGAGAGACAAAAAGGCAGATGAAGAATAATTGGAGGAGGAGGAGGAGGAGGAGAAGGTAATGGGAGATGTAGGAGGTAAAGAAGACAACCCATTTTCCCCATATCGGTCTTATCAAGCAGGAACTCTGAAGCATTATGATAGCCGTATATACTGATAGAGGTAATAGCTGAGGTAGTGGTAGTCCACGTGGAAATGGGAAGAATACAAATTCTAAGAAAGGGGATGGGTAACCATGGCAACAAGATGCATGTAATTGCGGGATACATTGTCATAATTGCGTAATAGTAACAGGGGGAGAGAGAGATCTTTAAACATACAACTTATTCTTTAAGTATTTTTAATAAATTGTGTTAAGAACTATCTGTTTAGTCAAACCGATGGATCCCACCAGCGCTTAAGTGGTTCCAGCAGCTCACAATAATAATATTACCGAATCAAATTCTGTAGAGACCGTCCATCAACGGGCATTGATTTTAACGCCTTTATATAGAATCCGTGCCTACAATTTTTCAGGGTGGATGGTGGGTGAATCGGTTATTTCTACGTCATCAGTGAGAGCTCTTACGCATCCCATTATATCAGTATGTGTCAAGAAAAAAAAAGAAAAGGAATATCATGAAAAGTGAAATTCGAGCATCAAGTCGAACTTTGCGACTACAGCATTATGTATTTCTCTTCTGTCTTAAGATCTCTATTTTTTTTCCTTTTCAATTCAATTTATCTTAATTGATTTGTTCTTTTTGATGGTCCAGCAGAATATCAGTTGAATACTCGTAAGCACATTATTAAGTTAACAACACAATGCTAAAGGTGTAAATCAAATTTTATATTCGTCTTTATTTCATTATACATACACGTATGGTTGTAAAGCTTGGATCCATAAAGAAATTTTCTTAGACCTATGAAATTAAAAATCATGGAAAAATAAAGGGAATATCAGCAACCGGGGATGACATATTACACCAACAGCTATAGTATAGTAATATAATATAGGCATAACAAAGTGAAGACGTAAACAAGATTTGAACAATGGATTATAATCAGAGATTCTTCTACGGAAGTCCATCATTATTCCAATTGTCCTGCTCGATGAGAGGGATTTTTTTTTTCTCTTTCGCAATGCACCTCGACACATAACAGAATTAGCTGATGACAGCTGATACTAGCGAATAAAAAATACAACAACAACAAACACCTCTTGTTACGCACATCCATTGACCGTTATTGCTCTCTCCCGTGAAATGATGTCCTGAAGTACAAAATTTTGTCAGATCCTATTAATCTGGGTAATAGTCCTGCCAGCAGGCAAGTATATAGGGACAATCGAAACGATGGGAGAATGTAAGGAAATCCAGTTTATATGTGCACACTTTTTGATCAGCAAGCGTATGAAGCGATTTAATGACGAGAAATAACTGTTGTTTTTTTTTTTTTTTGGTCGCAATGCTCAACAGTTTTAACATAGCGAAATAATTTAGACGATAAAGCAAACCACTTTTTTCACTTCTTTATGGTTGCATGGCGGCGACTTGTTTTATACTGTACTGTGGACTCCGTTTCTTTCGTTATATCGAAATTTCGTTATAACGTAACAAGTAAACAATGATAAAAACAAATAACGGATAATGTTGCGGCTTAAATGTTTACTTCGTTGTTACCGGAATTTCGTTATAACCGTGTTTGTTATAACGGGAGTGCAATGGTATAGAGTGTGGTACACTACAAACCGTATAGGGCAAGTGTATAGATGATTTCAATGCCTCACATTTGTATAAAGACTAGGAAAACATATACGTCATTGCTTGTATTCCTCGCAAGAAGTTACTTTGATTTCCTCTGTGTTCATTTCTTTTTCTGAATAAAAAGAAGTAAAAGACAAATGTCTTGTATTGTGCAGAGATTCAAGCGTATGACGTCATTCTGTTCATCTTCAGAAATACTGATTTATTAGAAAACAATAACCTTTCAGTCTATTGAAACTAACATAAATGTGAGAACCAGACATTTTCTTTAACCCGTTGAGGACGGGCTGATTTTGCTACAAGACACATTTCCCATAGACACCAGCCCGAGTATACTCGGGGCTATTCTTCAACGGGTTAAGAGAAAAGTCTTCAAAAACATTGTGGTATATTTCGAGGATAATGCGGAAAGCGTTCGATTGTTTGTTTAGTTATTTGTTTCTACAAATATATATGTATATATATATATATATATATATTCAGCAAAGAAATGCATTATCAGACATGAATGATTATATGATACAACATAATATTATCTATTATGATAAGGGATAGAAAGAGAGAGAGAGAGAGAGAGAGAGAGAGAGAGAGAGGAATATATATGATATAGACAACACTCCTACCTTCGTTCCATGCTGAATCACTGTAAAAACACCCTTTCTTGAAAGCTGTACCAGATTCCTAGGACGGCAAAGTGTACTTGTAATCATTTTAGACGAAGCAATATTCCAGGAGGGCCTCGGTACGGAAAAAACAACAACAAAAAAAAAAACAATAAAAATCGTTATTTCATGTTGTGTTCTCCTGCTCTTTAGTAACACAGTAAATGTCATCTGTCGACTCTCAAATTTAGTAAAATCGATATCTTCGCATAGTGGCCGGCGATTCCCGCGTAATGACCGCGTCCACCCGACGGCGATTCAATAGGTAAGTGTGTGAATACGAATCCTGCGATCTCGCGTCGATACGCGTAATGTTACTACCAGGAGGGCGTCTTGGTTATTATGCGAGTTTTATTTGCGCACGCGCTCTGGGCTAGAAAACTAAAATGCTCGCAAAACACTTGATTGAAGAGTTGCTTCCAACCATGATTCTGCAACTCTCAATTCGCTATCACACAAAATGATGCACGGTCCACAGAGACAAGGATTGTTTGTTATTCACGTCCAAAACTACTGCTCCATGTGGCTGAAGTTCTTATTCTGTTCGTTGCATACACTCTCAGAATCATCTGAAATCTCCGATGATGTTGAAAAAGGCTAGGTCACCTTCTAACTAAAGTGAAACTGTCGTTGCCATTAACGACCCGATAGAGTCAAGTGACATATCGAGTCACAGCTAACTACGATGGATTGGCACCGAACGCTGTGCAACATTTAATGCATAGTTTCGCCTGCAAGAAATGTTTCTTGGGGTACTTCCTTAGTCTGAAATGATAAACGTGTGCAGACCTCTCAGCAGTAAGTGTGTGTGTGTGTGAGAGAGAGAGAATTGTGTGTGTGTGTGTGTGTGTGTGTGTGTGTGTGTGTGCGAGCGTGCGTACATACGAGTATATTGCGTGCATGGTGGTCATACATATGTAAATGTTTTTCCTTCTCAGGGAAATGTGAGACCAATTTCCTATATGCAACAATCAGACAAGCCGGATGTAAGTGCAGGTCTCTGTTAAGTCAATTTCCCAAGTAGGTATAGGAATTAAAGGTGTACAGTTATCTCCTGGTCTGACACTCAGATGAAGAAATATAGTCCCTTTCCTGGTTATAGGAACGAACGATTAAATTTCGAAATCGGCACTCTTGAGGAATTCTTTCGATGTGGATGGACTATGTACTCTACTTTATGGAACACTGCTGCAGTGGCGGATCGGATGGGGGGGGGGGGGGGGGGGGCACCGGGCGCGCGCCATCCCTTTAATTTTTCTTGAAACGAAAGGAATAAAAAGAACAGAAAGTGAAAGGGGTGTTTTTGCCCTCCCCCCCCCCCCCAGCCTTTAATTTTTAAATGTAGTGGCACTAGAAAATTGCGCGGATTTTTTTTTTCTGTTTTTGCTTGTCAGTTGATTAAACTCGGAAGTGGTACCACAAATACTATATTTTGCAACCCTCCCCCACCCCCTTAACGGAACTCCTGGATCCGCCCCTGCTGTTGTATGCGTCCTGGATGAATTATTATTACACGATTATAATCGCCACATATCAAACTGGGGAAAGTTCTTGTCACATTTTCATGTAAGAGAAAGAATATCATATCTCATGTATTAGAATATCTTGTTTTTTCTCAACGAAGTGAACTTTTCCTGTTGTTGCGGGAGACGAATGGTCGTGAAATTTACGGGGGAAGATTATAAGTATTACTGCCTTATTTTAGCTTTTAGTCCTCGAAATTGCGGTTTAGCTGCCACCCCAGCCCCTCATAAAGGCAGAAGGTTCAACTAAGAAAGCAACGGACATAAAGTGTAGGTATACTTTATATATATATATATATATATATAATATATATATTACATATATGTGTATATAATATGGACGGTTTCTGCTGAGATCGTGGTGCATTATAATAGTCTAGCAGCCAGAAAGGGTCCCCGTGCACCCCCCCCCCCAAAAAAAAAAAAAAAAAAAAAATTCTACGATATGTTCGAAGATCGTCAGAACCTGTATTTTCCGAATCCGGTTGTCGCCAGCGGAAAAAAAGGTTGCGCGCGCGTCTTATTTGCATATTTCTAAGATGGCCGCCGCCCGTTGCTAGGAGACGGATTATTTTTGAATAACTTTATTTAGGAATAACAAATTACCATAAAAATGGTATCATTTTGAAGAGAATTAAATTTCCTACAAGCTGATACCCCATTTGACGGGATAAATAGTTGTTGTCATGAAATATTAAGGAAGGAATTATGTTTTTTAGCATTTTTCTAAAAAGATACGGAATTTGGTTATAATGTTCTTTTCCATACATCTAATATGCATTTACAAATAACATTTGAAATTTCCTAAAATAATCCCCCAAACATAGCTATTATCATGTGACAACGGCTTTCCAATACACCAATTCCTTTAAAAGTTACACGACATTAAAGGGGATAAGGTTCAATAGGTTTTACAGCAACATTTAAGGGTTATAATGTCTCCGCGCGCAATTGCGTAGGTTCTGTATGTGGGGTTTGTTGTAGATCACTGCTATCTATTGATCAAATCTCATCGAAATCGGCGAAGAAAGAAAGAAAAATTACACTTTCTATTCCTTATATGAAATAAAAATGTTTTTTTTTTCTATTCTGTGTTACCAAACTCAATCCATTCAGCTTCCCATATGAACAGTTTCTTGTCTTTTTGGATTCCCTCCAAGAACGTGAAATTAAACACAACTTATCTGATATTAAAAAGTTAAAGAAAAAACATTTACGTGACAGTTTCCTCTTATTGGAAGATTAAAGTGAAAAAAAAAGAAGAATCTTATGCTAAAAGCCCTAAGAAATAAAGAACTTGTTAAATGGCCTTTCAGAGCTTAAAATGAAACATGGCTATCTTATTTTTTCATAACAAAATGAAGAGAAGTATCTGTGTAGTTCATGTCGGCCCATACTGGGTTACTATTCTTCAGAAATGGTCCCCGTGCACCCCCCCCCCCCCCCCCAAAAAAGAAAAAAATCTACGATGTGATCGAAGATTGTCAGAACCTGTATTTTGCGAATCTGCTTGTCGCCAGCGGAAAAAAGGGTTGCGCGTGCGTCTAATTTGCATACTTCTAAGATGGCCGCCGCCCGTTGCTAGGATACGGATTATTTTTGAATAACTTTAGTTAAGAATATCAAATTACCATAAAAATTGTATCATATTAAAGAGAATTAGATTTCCTACAAGTTAATACCCCGTTTTATGTAATAAATAGTTGTTGTTATGAAATACTAAGGAAGGAAGGATTTTTTTTATACATTTTTCCCAAGAAATACAGATTTCAGTAATGTTTTTTCCATACATTTAATTTCTGTTTACAAATAACATCGGAATTTTCCTTAAGTTAAACCCCATAAATAAGTATTATTCTGTGAAAGCGGCTATTCAATACACCAATTTCTTAAAAAGTTACACGACATTAAAAGGGAAAAGGTTCAATACGGTTATACAGAAATTTAAGGGTAATGTCGACGGCCGCACTTGCGTAACGCGTGTAATAATATAATAATCATTGCAAGTATGAGACCCTATCACTTCTTACATCCAAAGTATTGATTAAATATCATTAATTCTTGTGGAATATGAAAACAAATTAAATTTTTTATTCGCTATCACCTTTGATCTACTCAGCTTCACTTTTAGTTTACGTCTTTTTTCATCAAATAGAATGAAGGCCTTACGAGAGGTGTAATTTCATGACGGCCGAAACGGGCTTACCTGGATAGGGGTTTCCAACATATCGATATTAATCAAACTTCTCTTCATCAACTCCCATTCTTCTGATCATCTTCACACACATACTCACACCTCCAGTATCGCACACAGGCATTCATGCAGGGGAAATGAGCTCAGTCATGAATTTCGTGAATTTATTCAATACGCCATTAATGCATTCATGGAACATCAAACTCGAATGCTTTATTTAGATGTCGAAATAAGAGTTACATGTATACCGCACAAGCGAAATATTTCTCACCATGCTCTAGCATGAAATCAATTTATTTTTTTAAGATAAGATCGCACATACGTGTTCTCATTCTTTGGTGGTTCGCCTGATGGTTTTTAAACATATTGCTCATACGTTTATTATTGCCAAGAAACTAATAGATAGATTACAAATACCAAGGAATGGCATTGATAAAAACGAATAGTTGCAAGTCAAATCCAGTCGCTTTCAAATTCTGTGGGTTTTTTTTTAATAAAAATGATTTCATGCACTTAACTTTATTACATGGGTTGATTTAAATGCAATACAACGTAAACTTGGTTGTTAAATCCGTTAGGAGTGACTAATAATCAATATTATACAAAAATGAGAGAGAGAGAGAAAAAAAATGTTATGGTTAAGTAGACCTTAATGCATGGATCTATAAAACATGAGGGAAATGTCTGAGGGAACATTAACTATGCATGCGTGTATGTATGTATGTGTGCATATATATACTATAACTATGTATATATAATATATCTATATCTATATATAAATATATATATATATATATATATATATATATATATCACGTTTATATATATATGCAGGTTTGTATACTTTTGTGTTGTGTGTGTTTGTGTTCAAGGATGTATGTGTATGACTAATGTGTTAAACATTAGACATATTCAGAGTGTAAATGTTTAACCACAACGAATACAATATTTTCATGTTTTCCACAGAAATTAGTTGCTAAAATGATTTGAAGTGTATCTGCTATAGGCGCATCTGACGTGCAATCCACTTTTAGAGCGCATGTAAGTTCCGCTGGAATAACATTTTAACTCATGCAGTAATTAAATACACCATCCAATGTTTTCAGATATCCATGCCCTACTCGTCCGCCGGTCCTTTTTAGATAGAGTAACTATAAATGTGCATTATCGATACCCAAAAGATTATTGACATTACACGTTAAACACTTTCACTAGGCTGCCATTGTCGCGAGTCTCGATATGCTAATACATGTATACTATCTACCACAAATCGATTCTTAGTCTACGAGTGACCGTGGTGATCTTATCATGGCTTATCACATCTTGAGGTCTATGGTGGTAATCGTGTTGATCGTAGAAGAATTATTGGACTGTTCGAAAAATTACTACGATCAACACAATGTCTTTGACTGACATCCAGATTTGATTATCTGATGATCAGCACGATTAGTCCCCGAGTAAGACCACGATTTCGGGCGAATCGAGAAAGTGGACCCAGCTTAGTGAATTCCACGAGAGTGGTAACGTACCATAAGGATAATCAACACGACAGTTTCAATACCGTACATATCAATATTTACATATCTTCAAAGATTACTTCACCTATGTAATACCCCGTTCCCACTGCCGATCAGATCAACTCGATCAAGCGAGATCAATCCCGATCACCGATTTTTACCAGAGCAATCCCGACCAAATGCTCGATCGTTCTTCAACACGATCCCTTCCCGACCGCTATTCGATCTTTTACGATCCACATCCGACCATTCTCGACATCTCCAGAATCTCTCCTCGACAACAGCACAGATCTCTACTCGAATATCCCGATCTACACACAATCAGTACACGATCGCTACACGGTCAATACTCGATTTCTACTAGACTTCTTAGACCAGCTCGACATGACTCGATCTGTGTAAGATCTTGCATCGAACAGGTCGGCAGGTTCGTACAGTGATCGAGTGAAAGAAGAATTGGTTACAGTATTCGTTTTGTTATATGAGACAACTGAATACGGCGTGGCCCAAAAGAGTGCTATAAAACTGACTATTAATTGCAAAAGCATGAATGAACGACAGAAATAATTATCTTTAGTATAGGTTTTAACGGCCAATTTCGCACTTTTGTCAGTCCATTTGATAAAGGGTTCATTCAATTTAGCGAAAATCCACATCACTGCACATTGTGTCATTCAAAATTGCAAGTTGTTCGTTCAATTTAGCATTCCGATCAATGGAATTTGCACATGCGCCTTTCGAATTCGTAAAACGGGCATTCTAATTGGCACGTGCTCTTCAGTCATTCAAATTCGCCAACATTGGCGAAAGGGGTATTTCAGTCATTCAATTTCGCGTATGGGCAGTCAAATTAATAATGTAATATATCAAATGGAAGAGTGTTGTTGCTTCAAACCCAAGCTTCAACCACGACAGACATGAGGGAAAACTCCTTCATTGCTATTCTCAGAATTTTGTCCAACCCGACTGGTCATCACATCCTGTGGTCAGTCCACACACCCTACCTCCCTAGGAGCCTAACCTCTCCCATAAACATTTCTGGATAACCTGTCTCCCCATCGTCTACCAGTGCTAAGTTTCTCCCCCATCATCCCCATCATGTAAAATGTGAGTCACTGGTGTCAGTGACCCATGGATTGACAGTGGTCATTATTAACCTACTCCTTTGTTTTATTATAATTTGAATCCCTCTATTTTGAATATCTGAATATTATAGATTGAGCCCCTCCTTTTAGTATACATGTATTATAAAAGTGACCATGTGCTTTGGTCAGGAGTTCTCTCTTTCACCCTCTTCGGGTAAAGACACAAAGCGTTGGTCTCCCTTGCCATCCCTCTTTAGGGGCAATATATGGCCGTTGGATAGGGAGCACCTATTATACCAAATATTGAATCTTGTATCCTCGCCTGGAATATTATTCCTGTGACTAAATAAAGAGCCCGGAATTGTATACTTTATAATATGAACTGGTCTCTCGGTCTCTTCTGTGTGCTGTCGAGAAAGGTTACCAATGTAACACCGCCAATACGCCATCGAATAACATCAACTACAAAATAAAGGTGTTACACTAACATGTTCATTGACATTAACGTCATGTTATTTCTTTTTTTGAAAATGTGATAACATTTAAACGCGTTTTTCTATGTGACTTATTGTTCCATCCACGCACTGTTAAGCAGTAAAAGTATCGTATTTTTGACCATATCATATAACTCGAGTTTGCTCTTCTGTAACGCCCCTGTTCTTTCATACATGACATTTTAGGCCTACTGATTTACCAGTACTCTAGTTTAAATTCATCTTCTTACAGTCATGACTGTACAAGTTAGATACAGACCCGGGGACAGAAAAATAATTATGGGAATATTTGATGATCATAACCTTGACTTCCTGCAACTGGCCGACACACGGAATAAAGCGCTCAACGGCGAGATAAGTTGTGGCCATTCACATGTTTCACTATCTTCGGACTTGAAGAGTCACTAAGTACATTAAAGAAAAGAAAAAATGTTGCCAAAATCTCTGAAATGAGTACGAAAATATGTAATGTAATGACGCATGGAAAACAATAACTATGCTAAGAAAATAAAGAAAGAAGCAAACCATAAACATTCTTGCTATTGACTGCAGGAGATGTTAAATTGATTGCCTAAAAATGAATTGGAATGAACGAGACCAGCATGTCCGTGATCACGTGACTATATCATTCTAAACTGAATGAACGTATAACCAAATGGTGCTTGCTTTACGAATTTCAATAGAAAAAGTGTTAATTAGAATGAGGCTAAAGGTAATGTGAATTCTCCAAAAATGAATTTGAATGAAGAGATCATAAAATTGAACTACCGAACATGTCATCTAAGGTATATTTTGCTAAATTGAATGCAGCAATTAGGAATTGGACTGACAAAAGTGCGAAATTGGCCGGGAAAACCAATAGTTGATAGAAGAGCACTCCCTATTTTGAAACAACAATCATCAATTCTCGTGTAGGCGTTTCGATTCTATAGTCATTTTTCCTGAAAAAAACGATGAAAAAGGCTGATCACTGCTGTTTGTGAGCCACTCAAAAAGGTACAAAAAATGCATTCAGTTGTATTCATTAATTTTATCCCTTTTCAGCAGCTATTTTTGACGCATTCGTTATCAGTTTTTACAGCTTCACTATCGCTCAGTCAAGTTAGATATCAGTGCCCAAAGTTACAGATTTTGTAAATCACAAATTTTCATGGAGATCAAAGCGCCTGCACGAAGATTGATTATCATTGTGTCAAATGAAATTTGAGGTGTTCTTTCTATTGAATAATGTAACGATTTCATTCAGCCGGTCATATCTTTTTATATAAGAGACAGTTTTGTAGCACTCCGCCGGGACACCATGTATAATAAATAGTAGGTTCGTTCATATGCATTTGATATTTCCAGTGGATGTGAAGAATAGCAAATCTAAGTTTGATGTCTCATAAAAAAAAAAAAAATAAAGTGTTACACCGCCACGCTTCGTAAGTGCATTACATAATATAGGTGGGCTGAAATTAATTTGCTCTAAAATGAAACATATGCCTATATGCGCATAAATGCACCATTATAGAGTTTAAAAATGACTGTTCTAAACCCCTAATGAGTCGTGTTATCTTTGTCATCATTGTTCTCATTGTTCAAGAATGAAAAAGTAAATAAAAAATATGTATCTATTCTGTGTTGTTTGAAGGTTAGCATGGTGGAGAGCAGTGAAGATTCATTTTTTTCTCCTCCACAGCATTTATTTCTAGGATCAACAGTAGCTCCCTCTAATTTACGTCTTGAATTTCAATTTGTTCTTTCTTCTTCTTTTCTTTGCCCCCCCCCCCCTCTCTCTCTCTCTCCCTTCTCTCAACATATTCTCATCTCTCCTCTACTTACCCTTCCTTCGAAGGATTACTCGTCCTTTCTCCACTGATTCCGCTTTCCATAGCCACACTGTTCGCCGACTTCGTTCGTCTCTTGGTTTCATGAATCTTCACTGCTCTCCCCTATCTCCACGATTCTGCAACATTCAACTCCTTCCTCTTCCTCTTCCCTTCTATTTCATCTTTCCCCTTCTAACGATGTCCGAACATCTTACTTGATTCTCACACTATTCTTCCTTGCCACTCTCTGTGTTCCTTTCTCTACCGTCTCCACTAGTGCAACTTCAACTTCCAGCCCATTACTGTCCCCCACTCTTCACTTTTTGCCCTCCTCACAACCCCCATATGTCGCTTCTCTCTTCATTTCTCCTCTTTCTAGGCTCTTCTGCCAAACAACGATCCGGTTAAGGACTACATACACATGGTGTCACCGCAAATCTTTCTCTCCCATGTATCTATTCATTGATAAAGTATAGGCCCAAGAGTGTGTAAAAGAAAATATATTGAATTCTAAATTCATGAAGTGTGCTGATATGTGGAACAGAGAACATTATTATGAAAATAAAACAATATAACATTTTACACTAGCAAAAAATCATGAAAATCTTGGTTGTTTATTTTTTTTGTCAACTCATCCCAGCCAATCGGGATTAAGATGGACTTCAAGCAATGTACATACAACTCTCGATTAAAAAAATTACAAACCTTATTAAGCGAAGCAAAAGTGTAACATCTACGTCAATAAAAGTACAGTAAATCACTGAGCATTGAATCTACGTTACAACTACTGTTTTAACACGGCAGCGTAAGAAATAGATTATATTTTAACGTAACCAACTTCAACTTTGAAACAGACGAGCTAGCAAAAGAATTCAAGAAACATTTCTCAGTTTATAAGTAAGGTAAATAATCTAGAAAATTTCCTTTCGCGTTACAGTCATACTGCCAGAATACCGAATTTTTTTTCAGTTTCAGTTGTGTTTTCTTTCTCTCTTCTGGCATTTATGTCTGGAGAGTCTAATTCTGCCATGTCTGCTGTTTAGGGTTTGTTGTCTTTTCTCTCTTCGTGGCCCTTTTCTTATCTTTGTGGAGATACTGACGACATTTAACTTTTTAACGTGATCAAGGACTGCATATATTTTTTCTTAATACATGAACAATAAATGAGTGCTAAGAAAGTACGTCGGCACCTGCTGCAACCACTGTCAAAAAGTGCTCGGTATTTGATCGAGTGCCGGTCAAAGCATGATCGAGTTTAGTCGAGTATCAATCGATAGCAGTCCTATATCGGTCGTGTAGCGGTCGAGTTATTCATGAAACTGATGAATCCTGGATCGAGATGATCTGAAATCAATCGTGTAGCATTCGAGTATAACTCGAGATGATCGGGAACTGAGCTCGGGGAAAAATCCGTCCCGACCACACTAGATTTCTACACGACCGATTCCCGATCAGCTCGATCTCTTCTCGATCACTACCCGAGCTGTTGGTGTTCGGGCTTCCTACTCGAATATTTTGGACATGTCCAAAATTATCGAGAAGGAAGCAGGAGCGATGCCGATCAAGGTAGATCGACCCCGAATACCAATGCCGAGCGAGCCCGACCAGGCTAAAAAAGCTTGATCGGGATTGATCGAGTTGATCTGATCGGCAGTGGGAACGTACCATAATCTAGATTCTTTTGTATGCCTCCGCCAAGAAGTGGTGCCGGAGGCATTATGTTTTCGGGTTGTCCGTCCTTCCGTCCGTCCTTCTCTCCGTCCGTAATGAATTTTGCGGACAGGGTAACAAAAAAAAAAAAAAAAAAAAAACCCTGAAATTTGGCATGTATGTGTATTGGGGGTGAAATTCTGCCTATCAACTTTTGGGTGCACATGCTCAAGGTCAAAAGTCAAAAGGTCGAGGTCATATGCTTAAAATTTCACTATTTCCCTCATATCTCTGCAATGCCTAAAGATATTTTCTTGAAACTTAGTGTATACAGGTATTACCCAATTAAAATTCACTGGTAAAAGTTTGGGGTGATAAGGTTAAGGTCAAATGTGAAAAGGTCAAGTGAAAATGTTAAACTTTTACTTTTTTCTCTGTATCTTGGATATTGTTCAAGGTATCTTCATGGAACATAGTATATATTATGCATGTACTGACTTGAAGTGATTATCTAGGGAATTTGGGGTTCATGGGGTCAAAGGTCAAGGGCAACACTTCAAAATGTTACTATTTCCCTCATATTTATGCAATGCCAGTAGGACTTTTTTTTTTAACTTGGTGTATGCATGTATAACCCAAAATAGAGATTCTCTGGCAATTTCTTTTTTTTTTTGCCAAAAAGGTCAAAGATTAAAGATCAAGAGAAAGTGCTGAACTTGCTTCTTCCTCCATGTCTCGGAAGTGGCTCATGGCATCTTGAAACTTAGTACATATTTATGCCTATATGTTCTGCCTGACAGTGATTCTCTTATGAATTTTAGGGTCAAAGGCCAGATGAAAATGGTAACAATTTTCTACACAATACCAAAAATTGCACCTTTTCTCCATACCTTGAAAATTACTTAATGCATAAACTTATGAAAGGGCCAAAGTCAAGATAAAGTCCTAAAATCCCCAAATATATGCTCTCCTATTCATCCAATTAGACCTAGGTCAAGGAAGGTGACCATTTTGAATTTTGAATGGAAACAATGTCATTATCGTTTTCAAATTCCCAGTAACAGGGCATTTAATCTTGTTGCTTTCGCGTGGCCTTTCTTTCTATAATATACAAGAAGTAAATTTGTTACTGCTTTCAGCAATAACTAATTTGGGCCCGTTTATCTATATCATGACGAACCTTCGGAATAACGAACCTTTGGGGGAAAAAAAATGAACCTTCGGAATAATAAACTGTGACCAATATTGTTATATTGTACAAGCTTTAACGCCGACATCTATTAACCTACTACTACTTTCACTCTTTGAAAGGAAACACGCCAACAACCAACGACACAACAGGAATGGAAACAATGTCATTATTGTTTTCAAATTCCCAGTAACAGAGCATTAATCTTGTTACTTTCGCGTGGACATTCTTTCTATAATATACAAGAAGTAAATTTGTTATTGCTTTCAGCCGGCAGCATAGCTTTCGATGGTTTGTGATATCATTAGAATTAAAACATTGAGCTCTCCATAGCTGACAATTGTAAAGTAGTAGCCCGCCAAAGTTGGATTACCTTTTTTGATACGCACTGTATAACCTGAAAAAAAAAACAGATTTATTGGGTTTTTATCAATTGTACATTATAGCCACTCATATAATGATGTATTGTTTGAGTTAGTCTTCGTACACCACTTAATTACCAACTGCTAATAATAGTCGTAATCTTCGTTGTAATATTAAACTAGAAATGTCGCTATGACGACTGGTATGCCTCCGCCATAATGCATGATTCTCCTAATAGGTCTATAGTACATGTGGACAATGTGTGATTACATTTTCACAAAATTGGCAAAATATTATAATGGCGTGTTTGTCACAAATGTATTGAATGGTCACCTTCCTTGACCTAGGTTTAATAGGATGAATAGGAGAGCATGTATTTCACTTGATCTTTGACCTTTGACCTATCGTAGATTTTTTTTTGGGGGGGGGGTGCACGGGGACCATTTCTGAAGAATTTATGATGTAACCCAGTATGGGCCGACATGAACTACACAGATACTTCCCTTCATTTTGTTATGAAAAAATAAGATAGCCATGTTTCATTTTAAACTCTTAAAGGCCATTTAAACACGTTTTTTTTATTTCTTAGGGCTTTTAGCATAAGATTCTTCTTTTTTTTTCACTTTAATCTTCCAATAAGAGGAAAATGTCACGTAAATGTTTTTTCTTTAACTTTTTAATATCAGATAAGTTGTGATTAATTTCACGTTCTTGGAGGGAATCCAAAAAGACAAGAAACTGTTCATATGGGAAGCTGAATGGATTGAGTTTGGTAACACAGAATAGAAAAAAAAAAACATTTTTATTTCATATAAGGAATAGAAAGTGTAATTTTTCTTTCTTTCTTCGCCGATTTCGATGAGATTTGATCAATAGATAGCAGTGATCTACAACAAACCCCACATACAGAACCTACGCAATTGCGCGCGGAGACATTATAACCCTTAGATATTGCTGTAAAACCTATTGAACCATATCCCCTTTAATGTCGTGTAACTTTTAAAGGAATTGATGTATTGGAAAGCCGTTTTCACATGATAATAGCTATGTTTGGAGGATAATTATAGGAAAATTCAAATGTTATTTGTAAATGCAAAAGAACATTATAACCAAATTCCGTATCTTTTTAGAAAAATGCTAAAAAAATAATTCCTTCCTTAATATTTCATGACAACATCTATTTATCCCATCAAATGGGGTATCAGCTTGTAGGAAATTTAATTCTCTTCAAAATGATACCATTTTTATGGTAATTTGTTATTCCTAACTAAAGTTATTCAAAAATAATCCGTCTCCTAGCAACGGGCGGCGCCCATCTTAGAAATATGCAAATTAGACGCGCGCGCAACCTTTTTTTTCCACTGGCGACAACCGGATTCGGAAAATACAGGTTCTGACGATCTTCGAACATATCGTAGAATTTTGTTTTAGGGGGGTGCACGGGGACCCTTTCTGGCTGCTAGACTATAAGGCATGAAGACAATGTGCGGTATCTCTGCATGTGTGTGCTGTGTGTGTGTGTGTGTGTGTGTGTGGGTGTGTGTGTGTTTGTGTACGTGTGTTAGAACATCATTATTTACTTATGTAAACCAAAAGATCTTTAACAGTTAACGAACTGAAGACAAGGGCTAAGACAAAGTGAGTATGAAGAAACGTTATTGATAATTTTAACTTTTTAATTTTTAACTTTCTCTGAAAGAATGTTGGATTTAAGGTAGAATTTTACTAAACATTTGGTGTGTTTGTATGTGGGTGGGTGTGCGTGTGTCTGTGTTTGTGTGTGCTTTGATGTGGGCTGAGTTGGGAACGGAGGATGGGAGCTGGAAAATAAATGGAAAGAGGTAGGGCAGAGCAAAAATCAATTTTGATACTCGATAATCAATGATGTTGAAAGTATAATTATGATAATGATTTAGGTATGTACTTACAGAGAAACATTGGAGATACTTCATTCATGATCAGATTATTAAGTAGGATATGCTTTTTTTTTCTATAGGATCTCTCTGATTGTAATTTGTTGTATGCATGATTATATTTAAGATAAATTTTTACTGTTGTTATTAGAATTCAACAATACTATTGAAAAACTTTAAAAAGATAGTGAATATGTGGGCGCAAGAAAAGGGTGAAAGGTTACGCGCTTCGAGGTAGGTTGGATGTTTGGAGTTTGTAAAAGGAGAAATCCAGTCCAAATTTAATTTAGTCTGATAAGAAAGAGTAAAGTATCACGAGTTCAACGGTGTAATTTTGGGGTGCTGTTCGTTATTCCGAAGGTTCGATATTCCGAAGGTTCGTTATTCCGAAGGTTCGTTAATCCGAAACACACAAATTCCCTATACCTATAGGTTCGTTAATCCGAAAATTAAAAAAGGTTCGTCAATCCGAACATTTGTGGCGTTATTCCGAAGATTTGTTCATCCGAAAATGAAATTCGGAAATACGAACCTTCGGGATAACGAATCTTCGGACTGAAGAGCCTTCGGAATAACGAACCTTAGGAATAACGAGCTGTAACCGTAATTTTGATCGAAATCGGATGAAAAAAAAAAGGAAGTTATGACATTTTGAACTTTCGCTATTTTTTTTTTTTGGGGGGGAAACCTTTCTTAAACGGTCAATATGAAAATGCAGATGACAAAGTGAGTATGTCATCCCCTCACAACTTAACATATTATAGTCTGTAAACATTAAATTCTGAAATTTAAAGTTTTTCATTAAAACGCAATTATGCCCAAGGCTCAAATCCTCGCATATCTAGCTGATCACTATTTTAAAGTTATTCAACCAGGATTAACATCATGTTTCAGACTTCCGTGACAGAAACATTGAATTTTTTTCTTCTTTTTTTTGCACGCGATCAATGGAAAATTGGGAGGTTATGACATGGTTAGCCAACTCATTTGCATATTCATATCCACTGTACAAGAACTGTTTTGCATAAATTAGCAAACTTCAAAACTTGTCATAACTTCTTTATTTTTCATCCGATTCCAGACAAATTTTTACCATTTGACTCGTTATATTTTACTTTTTTTATCAGACTAACTTCTATTTGAACTAGATTTCCCCTTTAAATAGGGAGTTGGGAGGGATGACAGGTGCCAATACATGAGAATAGATAGGATTTAGAGTCTGAGTGCAGATGGGCATGTAGACTCTTTGTCAATTTGATTTCACAACAGAGATTCCGCAAAGTTGTGATCAATCTCTTTGTTTACTCATCATTATTGTATCACATTCATTTAGTGTCAAACTTTTTAATATGTAAAACATTTTCCGCTATTCTATCGTTATTAAATTATTTATATTTTCTTTTAAATCCATATATTTGTTCTTATCATTTTGTTAACACAGTCTAAAATGATTATGTACATTTTTATTGCATTGCATAGAATGAGAAATAAAGATTACAAGGGAAAAAAATGTGTGCGTGTGTGGATACCGAGGAGCTATATGAAGGAGAAGTCAAAGTTGTTGTTGTTTTTTAATCGTTGATAATTATTTTCCTACAAGTATGCTTGCCGATAATGCCAGTAGTGAAAGGATAATGGTGCAATAGTATTGATTAGCATTGCGACTACAATTCTTGTGACGAATATTGAGAGAGGGACGTAGTTAGAGAACGGCGTTATCCTGAATTTCGAAATCGTAGTAGAGCAAACGAAGCCAGAAAAAAAAACAATTATACTGATTTCTTTTTGAAGGAAAAAAAAATGAGAAGGAGACAGAGACACAGAGAGAAAGAGAGAAAGGCAGAAAGATGGAGGAAGCGGACAAAAGAGAGAGAGAACAAAGATAAAGAGAGTAGGTACCATGAAAGATTGAAAAAAAAAAATAATTTCCGCACCCGGTGGGTTGTTCTATTTAACCTTGCTACATATTCCAAGCAGCCTTAATGTTGATACTCGCAGTATTATGTAGTTTCTTCTAAAGTGTGGTAATACTGAAGGTGACTCCTGGACAATGTGATGTAGACATTTCTTGGTCAGGAGCCAACAGCAGCAGCAACAACAACAACAACAACAACAATCATATTTCTATCGATGTTGACCAATGCTAAACTGTTTTTTTTTTCTTTTGTCTTCAAAACATTCCTTTCGGCATCCCGAATGTTAAGGAAATGCTCAAATAAAACATTAAAAATTAACCTACAATGCCGCTATAAAACCTCAAAGCAGGAATTGTGTTGTTTGAGAATTCAATACGAGTCTGTTCCGCATCACTTCTCACCTTATTTGGCGCCGTTTCCTGTCATTTGGGTTTATACCTAACGTGATACAGCAGACAAAACCATTTTGTATTTGTGCGCATTTGTCATGCAACCCTCAGACGAGGCATGATAATTATTTATCACGGTATTACAGGCTTGACATTGGTTGTCTTCGAAATGTTACACCACTTCACTTTTTTTTTATCACACCCCACATTTAACCAAGGAACCGCATCCGCATGAGAGAGAGCGAGGGAGAGAGAGAGAAAAAAAAAACCCCCAGTGTTGAGAGTGGTACATACTGTTCTTATACGCGCATAGGTTACGCGCACTCTATTCATGACGTCACGCGCATTCTATTCATGACATAACGCGCAAAGCGCTCGCCGGGCCGAGAAGAAACCGTTACCACAATACGGCGCTCAACTGTGTTTATAGTTTCCGCCAACATATTTTCCTAGACAGTCTAGTCAGAATGATGCACCGGTAACGATCTCGAATTTTAAATATTACAGTTATTGCAGCCATCTCAAATTCTAAGACGTTGCAGACACAGGCTGAGGCAAATGAGTCGGGGAAAGGTCGCACCGCCAATAGAAGCCTCTTTCCCTACACCGTAATGAGATTGTTGGCTTTGGTAATGTACTTAGTGACAAGTTCCTTGGAAGTAGGTAAGCAAACAAGAGCTGCAGCCCCGCTCGTGGGGCTAATTCAGCTCCTATGCACGGTCAAGCGTACCGCTAAGTCTTTGAAAATGTTTAACAACGTGTTCTCCTCAGAATCTTCATTAGGGTCAAAAATAGGACGATATGATTTAGTGCTCTCTCCCTCTCTCTCCCTCTCCCTGCCCCCCCCCCCCCCCTTTCCCTCTCTCTTTTATCTATCTCAGCTATATCTTCTCAGTGTATATGTGTGTAATAATATCACAAGTTTGTAGCTATTAACATTTCCCTTAGCAACGCACAGTTAAAGTTACTTCTGGTTTTCTCAAAGTTTAGGTCTGTGTGCCTGTACGGATACTGTCCTTCTGTATTCATTTAAGTGTAGGATGATATTACAAAGTATGAATTATTGTTTAAGTGCTTGTCCTGCCTACTTTATATATTAATTATCTTTGGTATAGTCTTTATGAGGAAGTTTGTTGTTGCAGCTGTATTGTTTTCATATGTTTTGCCTTTATAGCTCCCAACCCCTGAGTTTAGCATACAGTTTGTTAAAGTATAGGCCTTTAAGTTTCAGTGCAATATGAAAAAGCTTTCAAATTTCATAGGATGTGTATCAGAAGAGGCAAAATATGTCTTTCGCAATGATAATTCAGTGATTCTTATCATTGCCTCATGAATAATATGGTTTATGCATTGAGGAAAATTTGACGCAAACTGACGTAAAGTTTCACTTATAATATTCTGTAATGTCGATATGTATATATATTGAATATATATTATGCACTTTTATCGTATGAAAAAAAAAATGTATTTGCATGTTTTGAGGGAGATGAGGAAAAAGGAAAATGAATGTATGAAAAAGATTGTGTTTCTATTATAATTATAGAAACAGAGTAAAATCATGACAACAGTTATGATAACATTAATAGTTGTAATTCTTTGCTAGGTTTATTTTCGCAGAGCCGGGGGTGGGAGAGTCCCTTATGTGACAATGTCCAGATGTTGCCACTAAACATCAATTCTCAGTCAGCTCCCCTTGACCCTCCTTCATTTCTTACGCGTACTGAAAGTACGATTTGTTCGGTCATTATTATTATCTGAACGAAGGCGAACAGATCATAAATGCATACTCTTGCTAATATAAACTAACTGTACCTCACCTTTTAGAGAGATATATATAACTAGCAAACGACGTACGAATCACTAAACCAGGTGGAGCAAGGATATGCACTTTTGTCCTCATTTCCTTCAAACGATCTCCTTTCTTCATCATGCATGTCTTCATAACTATGTGACGTTACTGCTGCAGTTCGCGGTTGGTTAACTGAATGGACAATGGGGGCGCCTTGTCTCGATGGCGGTGGCAAAGTTGACGCACGCTGCGAAGAGGTTGAATTCTCCGGAAAGGGTGAGAGATTTGCATTTCCTTCTTCTTACGCTGTTCCCCCCCCCTATTTCTCTCTTTTTAATTGATTTCGTTTTGTTTGCACTGAAAAAGAAAGTCCGAGGCAGTATAACACACATTGTGTTTTTATATGTATCTTTCCACATAAGACTTTAAAGACGGGACAAGATGCCCTTTGGAGAACCATTTTGTTCAGATAAATTTCCATTCAACTAGAATTTGTATCCAACAATTATTACAGCGTGCATATTCCTTGATACATAGATACATGGTATATGATACATTATTATAAAGTAGACTTTACCATTAAAACAGAGAAGTAGGAGTATGATCCTATAAAGGCAGACAACCTGAGTCGTGGTACCTTGAGTCGGTCTCAATCCATAGAATAACAAGATGACAGAATTAATATAAATATGTAATGCATATAAATATTGTATAGAAAAATATGTTTTGCATGCCAAGCAGGTTCAACACACTCTCGCTCTCAGCAAGCTCTCGTCCATTGCTTTTAGATTCTGCCGAAGACTGGACTGGTCACGACTACCTAGATATTGCATCCATCTGCGTAGCTGTCAGTACACTCGTCATTGCATCAGTTTGCATCTATGGTCGGCTACTCATAGAAGCATTAACCAAAATCACCAGGCCCACTTCACGAACTCGACTTAGTACCAGCGCTATCATGACAACAGGCGGCATTGAACGGAGCAGGATAATCGAAAGGGCGCCCGCTACTGAGGGACACATAGGCCTATGGCGGAAATGCAGTAGTTGCCACAGACTCGTTCGTCAGCCGCGCAGAGTATCATTTGTGACGCAAGAAAATCGGGAAATTGCACAAAACTTCATAGTGGAAGAATTGCAGGTTGACTGCCATGTACACAAGAGAGAATAAGTCACATCAAAATGATCTATTCACCTCAAGTTCATGAAACAAATGACAGTTTGGGAGATACTTAGTGTCCTTCTATTCTTGTAAATATTGATTATGGGGCTGATAAGGTGATTAAAGAAAAGATTTTTGTGAAAATAAGTAGCGAATAAAGATTAAAGTAAAAGCTTGATGCCAGAAATGGAGTTCTCCATTCTTTATGTTTTGGTAAGTTGCAAAATGATAAGTAAAATATATAGATCTAATGTTTTAAGTATGAAAATTATGTTGATTTAAATAAATGTATTCATGTATTATGTAGGCCCTATCATCATAGTGTATTGAAGGAATATTCCACTTTTGGTTTGCCATCCAGAGTCAGACTTATATAGGTTACTTAGAGCCAGTCCTGCGTATATTATAGTCTTCCCCATAGAGCTCTATTAAATACAGCTCTATGGTCTTCCCACATCAATACGAATAGATTCTTGCCATTCTACCAACAGAATTTTGTGCTAATTTCACCTATATGCCACCTTGGGCATTTAACACACATGATTCAGTTATATATAGATAGATAGATAAATAAATAAATAAATATATATATATATATATATATATATATACATATATACATGTATACATACAGTATATATACATAATACATTCATACATACATAATATACATATTGTATATATATATATATATATATATATATATATATATATATATAATGTATCTGTTCCACTCACACTGAGGACTGTAATTGCTGTCATTGATATTTGGATTGTGAGTAAATAGAAAGATGTACTCTCTGCCGTGTGCTTTTAAACAAGAACGCTAGCGCGTTAAGGGTTAATGTGCGTAACGAGGGTTAAGAAACACATTTGAAGAATTTTATTGCAAAGTGAGCTAAGCGCCATTTTTAAACATTTCAAAGTAAGTCCATCATCAGATAGAGAAAAAATTACACCTTTCTAGTAATACCTCTCTTGTGACATAGAAATATTCTAGAAGGTACATATGATTGAAAATATACTGTATTTTCTATTATTTTCTTTGTTATTAGCAACTTTAATCACAAATATCTCAATTTAACAACAATGGAGTTAGCTCCTTTTGCGACAAAACTCTTCATTTCTAGATCGGCGCCACGGCTTCCTTAATATGTCAATCACCTGAACGTGAATAACTGGAAACAAAGTGTAGGCCCAATACCACGTGATATTATGTGGTACTGCTTGCTGCACAATGCATCCACCGGAATGTATGGACAGGAGTATTACCCAAGAAATCAACAGACAGTATTATAAGCGACTTGGTTTGGGCACGTTTCCAGGATGCCTTATTACCACGATTACTGACACCCATATAAAGCATACACATAGATGCTTTCCCATCATCAAGACCACGAGGACACCCCCACTCGATAGGGTTGGGGGGGGGGGGGGGAGATCAGATCAGGAGCATTTCAGGGGACCGTTTCATAAAACTTGTAATATCAGAGACAAGTAACCACCATAGATGTTACAAGCTACTGAAATCATAGCATCTGATTTGCTAAGAGCAAATTTGTCATAAAAATGTGGCAGTTGTCACCAATAAGTGTTATGAAACGGAGCCCAGGACTGCCCCTTGATGAGGCACACACACACACACACACACACACGTATCAAGTTAACAACCGGCAATAAACCTGAAACTTGGTTTTTATTCGTACAAGACAAGGTTTATTCTTATACACAAATAAACACTCATATCACGGTTAACTGAAAATAAAAAAGACCCATTGCCTATAAAGAAGAGGTTATTCAGAAAGAGGTTAGACTTCAGTGGATTAACATGCAAACTGAGCTATAAAGCCAGCCAATAGTGCAAATCGACATCCTACAAGGCCGTTATTAGTTTGCTCACACCGTACGAACACTCCGCAAATATTGTTTACATTTTTGTATTATACACTATACAGTAAATATCCTCTGTTATTTATTGACTTAAATACGCGTATGAAGTTATATAATGAACATGGTACATGACATTTACAAAGTATTTGATAAACCGCAATCATTCTCGTCACCTTTGCAGAACATACAATGTATAAACTTACAACGACATCACATGGTACATCTTCGCTGAGCACCCGATTTAGGAAACCACCGCATTTACTGTACAAACACTTTCTACTTATATAAATGTGAGGTGAATATAAGTTTATTCGATTTGGCGTGTTATGTAACGTCATTATTATTAATGGAAGTTGAAAATAAATGATGTGAAAATGAAATGTGTTTTCAAAACTTACAAATTTTGTTCATTGTACGTTGCAATGCCAATTAATGTACTCAATTTTTTTGGTAAGAAAAATAAAGGTAATGTATGTTTCTATTGCAAATGGAACATAATGAATGAATGAATGAATGATAATATAATCATGATATACATATTTTCCAACGCTTTGGAATCTGCATGATATAACGAAATATATAGTCCTACCATAAAGAAGAAGGAAAGGCAATAATATGCTTAGGGTGAATTCCCTTTACGAATTTTGCGCTACATAACTACAGAGTACATGCATAATATCCTTCACAAAATCTTCAATAGTTTATCAAATAACGCATTTTGTTTTCTCTAGTACGCATGATCCATAATAGTTGTACTATATGCATTGCCGCTTTACAGCTCTGTGTACATCATTGGAAAAGGTTTGAATGGGCTAAGCGTAATTTTTAAACATATTTAAGTAAGTCCATCTTAAGATAGAGCAAATAACCTCTTCCCAGTGATACTACACTCATAGCACAACTATGAATATTCTTAACCTTTATGTTGCATTCAATATCTTCTTATCATTGTCTTTTTTTAGCAGCTTTATTGCAAATATAACATCTTTACAAGAGTGGAATTAACTCGCTTTAGGTTAGACTCTTTATATAAACTCACTAAAGAAGGTAAAGGTTTAGTTGAACCTTCAGCCAATGCGTGGTGATTAGAGACCAATATTATACAAAGACAAACAAGTACAGCAAATTTGTATAAGAGAGAAAAATAAAAAGATACGTAGTGTTCCTGGTACAAATGAAATCAACTCAATTCAACTGATTTTTATTACTATCAAATCAACAAAGAGCAAATCATTCTGGTAAACTGAATACCATAGCTTAGATACTGTAGCACGTCTTACAAAAAAAAAAAAAAAAAAAAAAAAAACAATCACATACCCGTGCGTCATTAGGATTATTGCTTTCGAACATGTCCCTGGCACCACTGCCTAGCTACTAGATTAACTAAACCTAGGCCGACAAAAATAGATTGTTGAATTATACTCATTCTTCTTATACTCATTCTGTACTTTTATACTCATTCTGTACTTTTATACTCATTCTGTTATTCATTATTTATATCAATGATTTTCATAGATCCTCGGAGAAACTATCATTCATATTATTCGCAGATGACTCTAATCTTTTCTTTTCCCACCCTGACCCAAATATCTTAACAAGAACAGTAAATGAAGAACTGAAAAAGGTCATCCAATGGATATACGCAAATAAATTGTCATTAAATATTCAAAAAACAAAATTCATGCTGTTTAGTAACTCTTCAGATAGCCTCCCAGGCAATATACATTTGATACTACTCCCTTAGAAGAAGTTTCTACCTTTAAATTTCTTGGTGTTTGCGTTGATAACAAGCTATCATGGAGGAATCATATTGATAACATAAATATGTAAAATTATTTCACGTAACATTGGCGTAATGAACAGATTAAAATATTATCTTCCTTCACCTGCATTATTAACTCTTTACTCTAGTTTGATACTACCTTATTTAAACTACGGGATCCTTGCTTGGGGTAATACATATCATATATTACTTGATAATTTTTTTTTTTATTGCAAAAGAAAGCGCTCAGAATTGTTTTTAACCTAAATACTCGAGAACATACAGATCCTTTGCTTTTTCACCATAAAATACTAAAAATAAGAGATTTGTATGTGTTTCAACTTGGCCAGTTCATGTTTAATCATAACAGCAACTTTTTACCCAAAATATTTCACGACTCATTTCATCGAAACAGTCATGTACATAACTATCCTACCCGACGATCAGACGAATTCCATCTTCCATTAAGGAGAACCGCACATGCCCAAAATACATTTCTTTATACCCGACCCAGACTTTGGAATAATCTAGATAATAGCTTAAAAGAGTCCCCCAAATTCCTCACATTTAAATACAAATTCAGAAAACACTTATTATCTACTTATAATTCTAGATAATTTAAATTGCTTTAATTCATGTTTGAGGTTTCACCTGTCCAGATGTCGCAGCACTTGGCGTGTTCTGTATGCAGACCTCTCTTCTCTCTTCTATCCTCTGCTTCCTTTCCTGTCTTTTGTTCTTCGTAGACTTGTATTGTTATTGTCTTCTCTCTTCTCGGTACTGTCTCGCGTCTTATATGTGTGTGGGTAACTGAATGTCTGTGCGAGTGTGTCGTCCTTGTTATATTTTCCCGGTACACGCAGTTCAATGAACACTGTCTGGGCATTAGCATTGATACTCTATTCTTATTTCTTATAATTGCCGAAGCCAGTGTATCTCAAAATAACTATATATTTACAAATGACCTAAGTAATTCATATCTAATACAATAGCTGTAAAAAAAAAAACAACAACCTTGAATAATATATTGTTTACTCATTATTTATCTAGCGATCCACGTCCCACAAGCTTTGCTTTTTAGTGGATCGCTATTTTCCATAATTGAAGTTATTTTCCGAACGCTCACAAAGTATATTACATGCATTGTTCCTCGTAATTATTGTACATATGTTGTCGTATATGATTTATTTCGTATACTACATGAATCTTTTGTAAACGTTTGGACAATATCATTTCATGACATGTATACTTTGTATTATGTTTTGATTTTCGTTGATTGGAAATAAACTATGATTGAATTGAAATTGAATTGAACTTTTGCATAGACGCAACCCATTAAATCAACGTAAATTTAATGTAAAACATAATAATTATATCATTATTTTGTTATCATTGTTTTTTTTTCTTTTTGTATGTGAAATATCACACGGCGTTCTTTATGTCTGAAGCAAATAGCCTAACAAGGCAGGTCTCCACGTAATCTTACAAATAACAAGCGCGTTATTTTCTCTCAGGACTGGTAATCCCTGGATAAAAACGCTTCCATATCAACGTGCCAAGGCCCTAACCTTATAGGGAAGGGGGTTAAAAGTCATGAGACTCCGTCCTTCTAGGGCTGTCTCTTCGTCCACTGTGAGGGTGAACCGCTGCAGGAGATGGGTGGACATGATGAACATTTCGATTCTTGCAAGTTGTTCCGCTGGGCACGTGCGGCGGCCTGAATAAAGACGATAAGACTAATAGCTGAATGATTCCTAATGCTTATAAACTGTCATTGTCACACAATAATTATAGACTCAAAATAATGTGCATTTGAATTAAAAAATTTTCTTTGTTACTACATTGTATTGATATTGTGTCATTTTGCGTATGAAAATGTTTTGCATTGTTGGAATGGAAAAAAAAGGAGAAAAAACACTCGAAAATAAGTGAAGATGTTCCATTTCCCTAGTGCAGCGTGTAGGCATTCTCTTTTTTTCCCCTTTCTCTCCCTCCATTCTTTCCGTCTTTTTTGTCAAGTCGTGTCATGTCTTTTGTATTTCTCCCGTCTTGTTCCGTTCTGTCGTAAATTATATCTGTGATAAGTATTTGTAAATAAGTAATTCATAAGTTTGTTCATTTTTTGAGTGGTTCACAACATACAAGCTTGCTTTTTAGTGGACCTCTCAATTCTTTTTTTTTTCTCAACTAAAGCATAACTTTGTACTTTTTTTCCAGTATGCATGATTTGTTTATCTGTATCATTTATCTTTTGCAAAGTTGAATGTTTATGTTTATGATGTAATTACAAATTTATTATGCGTTATGTTTTGTTGAAAAAAAAAGAAGAATGAAAAAATAAATGAATAAATGAATTGAAAAGACAGCAATACTATCAGAACAGATCAGTAAAATATAATGTGAGGAAAATAAGACTGGAAAATTCGTTGAAAAGTTATATGCCTTTTTTGAAAGTTTGGGAGCAGCCATCCCTGTCTACTGCAGTTTGTGAAGCCAAGAGTTAAAACTATAATATAGCGATATTATGAAGAAAAATCCACAAATTTTCCTTTTTATGAAAGGTATATGGAAATATGCATTCCCTCATTATGTTACTATGATGGTGGTATCATTTTTCATATTTTTTAGAAGAAGTGTAGGTCAAGTGTTCTTTCATTATTATCTAAAATATAGATAATATTCCCTTTTAAAGAAATAAAAGCTATGTCAGTTTATTCAATTGTGCCAGTATATGTATACAAGTTTTAGACGAATCATTTTTCACGAAGTTGCATTCGAAGTTTTTCCTCAATTATGCCAGAGAAAGTGCAAATGATTTGGATTTGATTTTCTATGTTGCTGTTAAATGTAATAAAATTGTATTGCTGTGACTAGCAATCAACAATATACTACGTACCAACTCCAAAAGTGGCAAGCTTCATCTCAAGCTGTTTGTTGAACCCGCGTCCATCGTCCACCAGGAAACGTTCTGGGCGGAAACATTCGGGGTCCTCCCATTCGCCGGGCGACATGGCCGGCGCGAAACTGTTGTTGACGACATACGAACCCTTTGGGATGTCGTAGCCGCCAATTTTGACGTCGCATCGCGTACCGTGAGGTATTTGAGCCGGCACGGCGGGGTATCGTCGAGTACACTCGGCAATCGTTGCCTGGGTGTATGGTAGATTCGGTTTGTCGGAAAGGGTCGGGAGTCTGTCCCTTCCAACCACACGGTCCAGCTCTTCTTGGACTTTTGCCTACAAGTAATAATAATTAAAAATGATAAATGTAATTATTTAAAAGTGAAAGGGGGAGAAAAGAGAAGTGATGAACAAAGTAAGCAGTTGGTGATTTTCAAAGTTAACAGAAGTTCTTCAAACTAGCAAAGAATTTAAGTAAAACCTCACCAGAAGTACTTTACTTCATGTGTACAGAAATGCAAGGCTGTCGAAAAATACACAGTGTGCTAAGAAACACTCTTAAACAAAGGTCAATAAGTCTACATAGTCACTTTTTTTTTCATTTATGTATGGCAATCACGTTGATCGTAAACGATTTTTGAACCGTCCAACATTTTTGCCACGATGGACCTCATAGTGGGGTGGCTTAGTGAAATTATCGTGACACGGCGGACAAAAGCATGATTTTTTCACCAAAGGTACTTCATGATGTACCTTCTCAAAAAATAGGGTGCTCCAAGAAAATTGATGCTGGAAGGAGGTCAGAGGTCAAAGGTCAATGACCTTTATTTGTGAAATAGGTTTTTTTGCTATTTCTCAGGTCAGGAATATCCAATCTGGATAAAACTTGGCAGGAAGAATATTGAAAACAAGTAAAATATTTTGATTGAATTTGGGGTGAATTTTCCAATGGTCAAAGGTCAAAGGTCAATGAACTTTTTCTAAAAATCATGTTTTTGTTTATTTCTCCAGGTAGGAAGATTCAATTTTCACAAAATTTGATATGAACGTTGTATAGAAGGTACCAAGAGTATAAACCAGGGGTCAAATATAATTGTTGATTTGTGCGTTGCCATGGCAACCCAAAACTAGGGTTTTTGATTGAAGTTAGTTACAGGAGGCTATTTTCCAGTTTGGAAGAGATTCCATTTGAATAGGTACAACTGATCAACGGGATGTATAGAGGTTTGAAATACTTTTCATTAGTGTTAAGTGGTATGTTGCCATGGCAACTACATATATAGATTTTGGTTAAACTTAAAGGAGACTTCAGAACTTATGAATTTGAAGAGATTTCCATCAGGGTTGGTATAATTGATCAACAAAAAAGTCGCCAGACAAAGATTTGTCATCTTTATAGCATGTGGGTTGAGTGAATGCAGCAACAATAGTAGAACACATCAGTGAGAGTTTGAGGAAAATTGGACAATCCGTTCTAAAGTTATGAATTTTTGAAGTTTCTGCTCATGCAGTCGAGGCTGGATGAGAAGACTACTATACCTTGTAATGTCACATGTGTACAACGATATAAAGAATGAATAAAGAAAATTCAACATAAATTATTTTCGCTTACAAAAGGATACTCGACTTCTCTTTCAGAAGGCAAGGGGAATAATTTTACCCTTGACATACGTAAGTAGCAAGTCAAAGAAACTATGTGAACTTTATTCAAAAAGTATGGTTTTGTGAAATTCTCATTTCATTTTCCTTAGAATGTGCGCATGTGACATCATACACTGTGGTAGTCTTTTCATCCAGCCGCGACTGTGCAGATACCTTAAAAAATCATAACTTTTGAACGGATTGTACGATTTTTTCCAAGCTTTCTGTGATGTGTCCTACTAATATTGTTGTATTCACTGAATCCACGTGCGCATGAAAGTGGACTTGTCCTTTAAGGACAGATTCTGAAAGAGCAGACTGTAAGCTTTAAAATGATGTATCACACAATTCAAAGGGATTCCCCTAACCTATCTGAATAATAATACCGGTACTGGAAAGAAAGCACACACTCTGGATAAGTATGAACTGAGAAAAGAGGCTGCATTGTCTATTTTAGCGTTTAATCTTTACCAAGCTGTCTCATGTCATTATGTTCATCTTTTCTTCCCCCCCTCCAATTTTCATTTGAGTTTGTCATTATTAATTTTTGATGATAAGAACAATGCCACAAGGCATTGTTTCTTAAAAATGCTTCAACTGCTCCTTCAGGTCCAAAATCTACATCAATATATATTATTTTCCTGATCTCCTCAACATTTTCCAAAAATAAAGCATACACCTTTTATGCATTGAGTCCTCCTTTTTGTGGATAATTAAAGGCAAAAACCCAAAATTAGTGCTTGAAAATTATTCTTAAGTGTGAGTTACGGATAGAAAGAACCTCTGTAAAAAAAATGAATCTGTATAATCAATGTTAAGTATTGTTAATAACACAAAATGTGAACAATATTTCTATGATAACATGTTTCCAGACTAAACCGTCCGCATTTATGCTTTAATGAGAAAAATACTGATATCTCTTCATATGTTTGCTTTGATTGCAAAAACTGATTATGGTAGGATGTCTTGTGATACAACAGGGGGGCATTTCATGAAGCAGTTTGGTCAGATATTTTTCTGACAAACTGTTACAAACTACAGAAATCCTTGCATCTGATTGGCAGAGAGCAAATTTGTCCGACAACTTGTCGGACAAAATGCTTCATGAAATGCCCCCAGACCTACACATATTATGCATAAAATGTGATATCCTGAACATTTTTTTCAAGTCACTCTCCCAAAAGTGTATAATATAGGACCTTTAAGTTTTTCTTGTGTTTGTTCCTGGCAGATTACTAGTACACAAATGCTCCAATCCATGATGACCTAACGGAAATTAAGGAATTTAAAATGAATATACTGAAAACCAAAACTACAGATACTAATAACTTACTTCATTCTTCTCTCCCCACCCCACCCCACCCCTTCTTTTTGGTTTCTTGATATACTAGTAGATCTAGCTGACTTTGATAATTGTCATTATGTAACATCATCTTCAATTGACAAGGCGATAAAACTTAACAATCATTTCATTATGCTGCTCGACTAATGGGGTTAGGTGAACTATACTGTTTTTAATGTACTATACTTTTTCCTCCTATCAATCACATGTATTTTGGGTGGAATGTATTTTGACATAAAGCATCATAGAATCAACCGCCTTTGGGGTCGGGAATTTTGTCATATCATATTGTGATCTAGATTCTGCTCTATGCCGATTTTGTTTTATTTCTATCAACTTTTTAAACTTCCCCATAGACTTTGTTCACCAGCCAACTACATCCCACCCTCTTTGGATAATGTGAACCAATCAAACATTGCTTTTACTTTTTAATAACATGTCTATACATAGCTATCAGACCAAAAATATTCAAACCGCTTTAAGTCTTTATGAGTGAAATTACAAATATCAATATATTTTTAAAAATATTCAAATTGTCTAAATTCAACTTCATCTATGAAAACAGACTTTTAACCTTTTTAAACATTTGAATAACCCCCATAAGAAATAAGAAACATATAAAGAGGGGAGGTGCGGACTATAAAAATTGCTTACGGGAACCAGGTAATCCCTGCGCTAAACCTATGGAATTCACACAATCTTGGAGGAAACGGGTTAAATTTGTTAGGAAATATGTAGGTCAATACCCAAAACCTTAAGTTCTCAATGGAATATGCAGCTCTTCTACTGGTAAACTAGTAGTTCTGGGAGAAAAAATGAACTGTGACATAGTCCTACACCTGGCTCAGTCATTGCCCAAGATTTAAAGTATCTGAGCCAGAGTCACATGTCACTCTTTGCCATTTCTCTACAGGAGGTAGACAGTACTAAAAAAATCCTTTACCAGAAATTATAGGAAATTATTTAATGAAAAGGTGCTTAAGAAAACTGGACTATTCCAACACACCTCCCTCAGGTCTGCAACACAGACTAACCACCTGTTACCATAGGAAAACCAGTAAAAATGGTGTATTACTGTAAACATGCACACAATATGTCGTATTATGGGTCTGAATTTTAAGACTAGCAACCATGTACATTGCATTGCATTGTACAGAAACCTGGCGAATGCCCTGTGTATAGTCTTTGAATTCAGACACTATTGTTATGTACAAATTAAGGGCATTTTCTCATTTTTTCTGTTAGCGGATTTCTTGGAGCACCCCCTAATTTTGATCCTCATATATATACAAATGTCTGAGGAAAAAATGACACTTTTGTCCGGCGTGTCACGATTATCAGTATATTTGTCACTAAGCCACCCCACTATCAAAATCTGATACATGTACGATTACTATGAGTTCTCCACGATTCAGACCACGATTTTAATCGTGGCGCAGATTGTGATCGACAAATCTTATTAAAAAAACAAAATCTACGATAAACTATTAATGGCCAGCCGTTGTGTGCGGAGCGGATTTCACGACAGTGGGAACCTACCATAACAAAATTCTGTGTAGAAATAAATGCAAGTTTGAAGGTGAGAACAACCCAAATGAAATTGAAAACTCCCTGATATATCACTTGAGCTCATCTTCAGTTCACCCTGTGAATGAATTCCATATTTTTTTTTTTTTTTAGTTGATGACGGACTGTACATCTGCAGTCATGCAAACATACTGTATGATTTGACGTTAAGGGCTGCATGAAATATAATTATTTATCAAGTTTACCAATATCAATCGCACAAATTACTCTTAACACTGCTTAATACATTAAGATTTTCACATACACATGCAATAATAAAGACATAAGTAAGCTTAAGCGAGCAATGTGCTAAGGGTTGTATGAAATATAACTATTTAAAGTATAACAATATACTAATCGTATACAAATTACTCTGAATACGTATGATTTTCATATCCACATGCAATAATAAAGACATAATCAAGCTCAAGCGAGTAGTGTGTTAAGAGTTGTGTGAAATAAAATTATTAACCAAGTGTACAATACTAATCGTATACAAATTACTCTAAATACGTATGATTTCAATATACACATGCAATAGTAAAGACATGAGTAAGCTTAAGCGAGCAATGTATTAAGGGTTTCATGAAATATAATTATTCATTAAGCATACCAGTACTAATCGTACAAAATTAATCTAAATACGTATGATTTCCATATACACATGCAATGATAAAGACATAAGTAAGCTTAAGCGAGCAACTTCCATAATCACCTGAATCTTAGGATACTTGGCCATGCACAGAAAATACCAAAGGAGGGAAGCAGAAACGGTCTCGAATCCTCCGAGCATGAAATCTAGGGTCAACTGAACCAGACAATCGTTGTCGAATGAACCCAGGTCAACACCCTGTATACAAATGAAATTCGAGGAATGTACTAATCATTTCGATAATCATGTAGGTTACGCGAGTATATTCACTGGGTGAAGAGAACGCATGACAACAACTTACCAGGAAAATTTGCTTCCTTGGAGGAGAGAAAAAAAAAGAGTTGCAAAAGAAATATGTCAGCATGTACACTTGACTCCGTTAAACAAAGCGTTCGTAATTCTACGTGCAATAAAGTTATAACGTGTGACTGATAGAAAGAGAGAATGTCAATGATAATCTTAATATGCTGATATTTGATAAACATGTTGGACCTGTGGATTTATGATTATAGTAGTAATGATAATTATCATAATAGCAATAATGATACCACTAATAATGATACATTACATTTGTAACGCGTTCGATACAATGTTTCTGATGCGCAAGTTGGAAGTATTAATGAAAGGAGAAGAAAAATGAGAGGTAACCAAGAACGTGTCGATAAATGCTAAGTTATAATTATCTAACGTTAAAAAAATGTCGGCATCACCGAAAATGCCTTGCGTTTGAAGTCGTAATTTTATGGTAATGATATATTCCAACATTATGTTTCCACTTATTTATTGATTAATCATCTTCGTTGAATGCTAGTAGTTTTGTGAACAAGGGATCCCAGAAGAATGTTTATGAACAAGGCCAAAGCATCGAAAACAGGGTGGGATATTCCGGAAGAAATGACGATAAAATCGTATATTATTGATAACATCAAATGGAGATTTTCTGTTTGTCTGCATCTCTGTCTCATTTTCACTATACAGGTTCCTATCCCCCTCCCCTCAAAAAACAAAACAAAAAATCAACAATTATTGGCAACCAATTGCAACAAATCAGAACACAGTGAGAGTAGTGTTTACTTCTCACATGTAGTACCTGGTTGGATATATAAACAGAGCAGTCTTTCGATTGTTTGCATGGTAGATAACAAGGCTCTGTGATCAGTGTTTATTATCTAATGAACTGACATTTGAAACTTTACACACACATACCTCTGACCTTCTCCGATGCTGCTCCGCTAGGAAACCGTAGATGATATCGGTTGGTTTCTTGTCAGGAGTGAACGACTCGCGATGTCTGCGTATGATGGCCGTGAGGAATTCCATCATATTTAGCGCGACGGCATCTCCTTTCTTGTTGATGGCAAGTGGTAGCCGTGCCAACAGCGGCACATGGTAGAGGAAAGCAGCCGGGCCCATCCAGTCAAAGACTTTAGAGGCTAGTTTCGACATACTCACGAACTCACTGTCGTCGTAGTCGTAGATCTTTCCCGTCATGATGCAAATGGTGATGTTGGACACGGAAACGGTCACCATCTCGGCAGGGTCAAAGAGTGCTCCATCCTTCCTCGCAACTTCCGCCATAAGTTTGCTTGTGACGGTGCTGACTATGTCTTCGAAGTTGTTTGTGGCAGCCCGGATGTCACGGAACATGTTCTTGATGAACTGGCGCTGTTCTTTCCATGTTGGACCCTCGCTATTTGTCACCAAGGCCAGTCCGGAATCTAAGAAGTGAATAATGAATATGAAATTATCCATGAACAATCCGTAATGAATGGGGCATCTTGTGCATTTGAACGTGTGTCAGTCCCCCCCCCCCCCCCTTCTCTGGGCTACCCTCCCCTCTCTCTCTCTTTCCTGTTTCTTTCAGTAAAATAGGGCGGTTTGGGGCGAACAAAAGGGACATGAATCGATGAAATGTAGTGCACGTCTACATAAACTACGCAGATATAGGAATTAAAAAAAAAAAGAAGGAAAGAAGAAAGGAAGAAAGAAAGAAAGAAACTGTGCTATGAAAGTGTATCTGGTGATAGAGCAATCACAAATCTCGTCATTTGCAGGTATATTTACTTGCTGTAAATTACCACTTTTACCGGAGAGCGAAATCTGACATTCATCTTATATTTCATGTCATTTCATTTCATTTACGGTATATATTTATTACGGTATTAAATACACTGTTGGATGATTTTCGTTCACTATGTCTCCGTCTATGCAAATCGAAATTTGTAAGTTCGCAACTGCCTTTTAAACAAATACCCCTGTTTGTTAAAAATTGCATCAATTTGAATAATTGCGCAGTACCCGCTGCACGCTATAAGCAGGGGTGTAGACATCGGGAGACTAGGGGTAGGACCTATGCTGCATCCCCAGTTTGAAGTTTGAAGTTTGATCTTTATGTTATGAAGGAGTTGGAGAAAGAATTCACAGTCCCTCCTCTCCCTCCCTTTCATGAATTTTATCCCAAAATGTATAGATCAACTTCAAGGAAGTTCTCAATCTTTCCACTCTGAAGTCACATCTTGTTGCTACGAAGTGTGACTGCACGCGCGTTGAGCGGGCTCTCACTGTGAATTCTTTCTCCAACTCCCTCATAAAATAAAGATCAAACTTCAAACTGGTAAGTTCTCGTTTAATCTTTCTATTATGTTTACTCATGGTGACACGACATTAACTCCTTCGACAGCTGCTCCGGTCGTATTTTCCTCAAGGACTTATAGGGTTAGGGTTGGACTTGTGATAAAGTTTTAAGTTTAGCTTGAGATGAAAATTAGGATTAGGGTTACGATTATATTGGTGGGTAGAATTTATGTTTATCAAATTAGAGTGCAGATATTTCACGGGAGCGAATGTGGCAGGAGCAGGAGAAAGGAACTGAAGCAATATTAACACACTGCATTTTAATTTTCCCTTTGTGTATAAGATTTCACATGTGTCTGTTGATAACTGCGTTGTTGTGTGTGTGTGAGAGAGAGACAGATTGCTTGGTGACGTTCAGAGCGGCTGAAAAATTAGAAACGATTAGAATGTGTCCCTGAACAATCCTGTTTGTTCCATGTTCATCGTGTCACTGCCGGCAACCAGGGACAGCCTGGTGGTAGTGTCGCTGCCCGGAAAGCAGTATAGATGACAGGTTCGAGTCCCACTGGTTCCTTTTTTCCGACATGTTTGTTAATTTACAGATCAGCAGTTGCGATCGTAGCATATTTTCATTTGTAGAGGGAGACAAACTGAAGAAACTCAAACCTGAGCCTTCACCCCTCTGAATGATATCTTTATTTCATCAATCCTGTCATTGTCAACGCTATTGTGCCCCAATCGTCGCCAGCAAAAAGAAACTGAAAACGCCTTGTGGGTGAGAGAGCACAAACGCGAGATAAGTTTGTATGAGGTCGCAATGTCTACCATCACTGACAAAAGGCGAAACATTCCTACGAATGTATTTCAAAAGGCTCTTAAAAGACGGCATGTTAATGGCCGTGGAAATATTTACAGTTCAAATCCTTGAAATCCCAAGCAAATGGTATAGCATCCCCCGCGGGCACACATGGTCAAAATGCAAAAAGGTCTCACTGCGGGAGGGGGTACCCCACCCCCCTTCTCCCACATCCCTCCACAAGGTACGCTGGTATGTGTACCCCCTGTATGTTGTGATATCCATATCGATAGTCTGTGGTAGTGACAATGCAGGTTGAACGAGGTAAAACAGGCTACCAGACTGCCAAGCACCAAAGAACGAACGGTTGACTAATGAAAATCAATAAAATGTTTGTCATATAATACTCGCTGGCGTGAAGAACAGAAGAGAAAGTATGTGTTCTTCTGCTCCCTAGAGCTCGAATACATGTACCCCCACGCTCCCCCCTGTATGTTGTGATATCCATATATCGAGAGTCTGTGGTAGTGACAATACAGGCTGAACGAGGTACAGGGTACCAGACTGCCAAGCACCAAATGCACGGTTGACTGATGAAAGTTAATGAAATGTTTTTCATATATCTCGCTGGCATGAAGAAGAGAAGAGAAAATATAATTGTCTGCTCCCTAGAGCTCGAGTATATGAAGAGTTTGTTTGCAAAGAAGATTTTGAAGTACGGTCTCTGTCATAAAGTACAAAATAGTACCTTTTAAATGATATATCGGTCACTACATAAAGGTACATTTTTACAGTTATGGTCAAAAGAATCAAAATTTTTCTTATTATTCTCTTTATTTTTCTTGACCTTTAATCGCAAATCTCTCCATTTGGCAAATATGGACTTATCGGTTTTTGCAAACAAACTCTTCATATGTACCCCCATGCTTCTTCCCCTTAGACATCCATTGTGGTACAGTGCGAGATCTCCCCCTCCCCATTGTCACCCTTAACGTTTCCTGCGAAGCGGGCGAAGCGGGAATTCTCTTTTCTTTTTTCTTTTTTCCTTCCCCGCTAGAAAGGAATAAGTTTAGCAGGAAACATTGAAGCATTCGAACGTTACTGCTTACATTTCCCGTCACGATGCTTTCAACGTTGGAGTTCTTACATATACATAATTTGCCTGCGAATGAATGACAAAACAACAATTCAACGAAATGCGTGTTCAAAAGAATTTTTTTTCTAAAGCATCTCATTCGGCAGAGTCGTTACATCACTTTCCACATACTCGAGCAATTTTCTTTAAGAACACAAATTATGTTCAAACAGACTCAAGACTCAAACAATATAAAACTATTTGCCCATGAAGCAACGGGTGCACGTCACGAGACCGACACCCACGAGTCATACAGCCAACGATTCATCATGACAGGTCACAAGTCATACAGCCACATGAGTTATACAGCTCACGAGTCATACTACATCCAATTAGTTCGACACTAAGCTAACAAGGCCCACGAGACCGACACATTAATCCCCGTGTTGTATCTGTCGAACTCGTGGGCCGTTTTTACCTAGTGCCGAACTCATGGGCCGTATGATTCGTGAGCTGTATGACTCATGGACCTGTTTTCAATGACGAACTCGTGGGCTGTATGACTCGTGGGTGTCGGTCTAGTGGGATGACCCCGAAGCAGCTACGCAGACTAAAATACATGTTGTCCTTCATCGTAAATAGGGACGTGTTCATTTATCCCTTGTCTAACATAATGTTGAGTTATTGATACCATGGATTAAAATTGAATACTGTCTACATTCATCTAGGTGTCTCATCTTATTGATGATCACCGAAATGAACCTCTGAGAATAGCCAGAGTCATTTTGGTTCTCAAATTTCACGTTTCAGCTGCTCTGAAAGGTGAATAAGTCTACCCCTCCAACACCCTTCCCCATTTGATGTCTTTGCTTCCTTTCCTGGACTCTTTCGCTTTCTCTGATCAAAACATTGGCATGCATGGCGCCAGCATAAAATGACGTTGGGCCAACGTCACATTGATTAATTTATCAATTAATTTATTAAATTAATTTAATTTACACATCAATTTTCCTTCTTTGAATCATATACTTGTAATCTGCTTCCTGATATTCCATGTGATATTACTGAAAATAATCTTGATTTATGTATGAAATTGTGTTGGAAGAAAAATAATTCAATCAAACAAACAAACAAACAAACAAACATTTCTGACGTTGGACCAACATTTTAGCGTGACTGTGGACCAACGTTGGGCCAAAGGATCATTCGAGGTGGACAAATGGTTGATATACCAATGGTCGGACATTGTACCAACGTCTGCTCAACGTCAAGTTTCACTGTTGGGCCAATGTTCGCCTGAAGGCCAAGATGACGTTAGGCCAATGTTATGTGTTTGATGTTATCCAAAGTACACGCATGGCATTGGGCCAACGTTGAGCCAACAGGTCATTCAAAGTTGAAAAGTAGTTAATAACGTTGGTCTGGCAGTGTACCATCGTCGGCATAAATAACACCAGAAGTTTCACCGGGGAACAATGTTGGCCCGCCGGCAAAAATGACGTTTGGCCAATGTCATAATGTTCCTGACGTTTGGTTGAATGCTGCTTTAAAAGCTAGTGCGTTGGAATAACTTCATTATGTGGTGGACAGTGGTCGGTACAGCCTAACGTCGGGATAAACGTCTCCATACCAAAAAAGAATACCATCCGATAGCCATCGGATGATCATCCGATGGTTATCGGATAGCATTTGGGCAGTGATTTGGTAGCTATCAGCAATCACCCGCTACCCGATGTCTTCCTGATAGTTTCTAACCCAGTTATCAACAAGACATCGGCTAGCTGATGGCAAATCGATAACTATCAGGAGCACATCAGCAAACTTGGTTTTTGAAACAGCTTCTCACCTAACCATCAGGAAGACATCGGGTAGCTGATGTCTTTCTGATCGTTTCTAACCCAGTTATCGACAAGACATCGGCTAGCCGATGGCCAATTGATAACTATCAGGAGCACATCAGCAAACTCGGTTTTTTAAACAGCTTCTCACCTAACCATCGGGAAGACATCAGGTAGCTGATGTCTTACTGATGGCAAAGCATCAACCATCAAGATGACACTGGCAAATAAAAACAGTTATCAGGAAGCCATCAGAAAACTAGTAGTTTCAAAAATCTGATCATTTGTATCACCAGGAAGACATCAGCAAACATAGTCTTTGAAACCAGGAGTTCATATACAATATATATTTGTGTGTCATTAAGAAAATTTAAGGGCCAGGCCAAGAGACTGGGGGAGAGACTGTATGGTGTGATGATGACCTTGTGGTTAGACCAATGAGGTGCCCACCTCCCTGGTTAAACCAGCTTTGAAATAACCGTTGGCCATCATCATTCCTACACCACTCCATGCACAACTCCAGTAGGGTCTATGTCTCTCCTCCATCATTCTTATCAGCAGGTAAGCAAGTTTCTCATTTTATCCCATATTTTAATGTCACAGTACAGTAACAGAATGTCCTAACTTTGTGTGAAAACTGAAGAGCCTGCAATTATGGTGGATCAAGTGTAGCTGCAATGTTCAGTATGAGCCTTATATTAGTAGTATCCAGTGTCAGCTAGAAGATGATGAATCGAACATGATTACCCGGTACCAACTGAATGATGAGTGATTGTGAACCCGTAAGATGTTAATGGTAGTCTCTAAAAGGACCAAGCAATGTTACATAGTATCAGGAGTGGAGCCTAAACGTTTTTGCATCGGAAATTGTGTCAATTAACTCCTGCCATGTGATATGTTAAGCTCCATGAGACATATTTACGCAAATTACTATGAGTGGGACTGTGTGTGTTAGTGCAGTGGATATATACCTGCGCAATGGTAAGTCTTATACCGATCAGACTTTGAGATATTTCTGGGAATTATAGTACCGGTACTAGTAGGCCTATATATCTCTATGAACCGAGATGATAGAGTCTCTGCGTGGATTGTGGCAATGACGTATTGATAATTGATCTTAACAGAGATTCCTGCAGAAAGGTGCTGACTTCGTGTGACCGGATACACCAGCCAGAAATTGTCCTATTACTATAACGTACAAGGATTTTGACGTGGTTTGTGGATGCATGCGGATTTCTTCATTTGATTTTACATGATGGAGCAGCTACAGCCTCCCCAACAGCTTGAATTTGAATCTACAGCTAATCTTCCATGAGAAGGGATGGACAGTGGAAAGAGGAATTCCTGCTACCAGTACTAATGTTTCTCTAGCAATTATGGATGGGAAAACTGAGCAAATCAAAGTTCAGATACCCAAATACCGTACCTGATGTTGGCCAAGAGGTCATGAGGTACCAGATGGTCATCAAGCCTGCAGAAGAGACTCTTCAGAGTGTGTTCAAAATGTACCCATCAGCAAGCCATTGGCAAATGTATACCCATCAGCAAGCCATCGGGAAATTCACCCATCAGCAAGCCATCGGGAAATGTACTCATCAGCAAGCCATCTGCTAGCGGATGGCTTGCTGAAGGTAACTAATTTGCATGTGAAATTGCCATCCGATAGCCATCGGATAACCACCGGATAGCCATCGGATGGCCAGTAGGTATAGCGATCCGCAGTGCTCTCAGCAAGCCATCAGGAAATGCACCCATCGGCAAGCCATCGGGAAATTTACCATCAGCAAGCCATCGGGAAATTTACCCATCAGCAAGCCATCTGCTAGCGGATGGCTTGCTGATGGTAACTAATTTGCATGTGAAATTGCCATCCGATAGCCATCGGATAACCACCGGATAGCCATCGGATGGCCAGTAGGTATAGCCATCCGCAGTGTTATCAGCAAGCCATCGGGAAATGTACCCATCGGCAAGCCATCGGGAAATGTACCCATCAGCAAGCCATCGGGAAATGTACCCATCAGCAAGCCATCTGCTAGCCGATGGCTTGCTGATGGTAACTAATTTGCATGTGAAATTGCCATCCGATAGTTATCGGATGGCATAGCATCGGATAGCTATCGGATGGCCTGCAGATTGCCATCTGCAGACCACATTTATTTCGCTATGGGTCATAACAAAGTAAAAACGTGGTAGGTGTAATTAACCCTACCTGCCAAAATATCGACAAATTCCTAATAGAATTTAAATATAGATATGTAATACAATACAATCCTGCATGGATCACTACCAAAATTTAGTCATCTGTTCCTTGCGCCACTCTCAACCTTTCCTGTAAGGTTTATCGAAATCAGTTCAAAAATAGGTTTTGACTTATTTTGTACACAGACAAACAAGCAAACAAATGCCCAAACAAATGCGGATGAAAACATAACCCCCTATCTTGGCTGACTCGTATGTAGGCCTATAAAGCTACCACATTGGTCTCACTTTGATATCTTGTATGGTTGTGATATGAACGACACGCAGGTTACTTTGAACTGTGTGTACAACTGTATTTAAGTAACACGGGGTATGATCGAGGTCGTTGTATACAATTCAACGATCAACGAGGGTAAACGTTTATAATAATATTGACAGCCTCGAGGGAGATACCAGAAAATATTGCCCAAACTGAAAGAATATTGCCCGAGTCGAAGACGAGGACAATATTCTTTCAGTGCGGGCAATATTTATCTGGTATCTCCCTCAAGGCCATTCAATATGATAATTATTACCTATCCTTTAGGTAAATTAGGAAACTATATGAATACGGCCACACACTATAATATAGATCAAGCCACATTTGACTACCTGTAGGCCCTAGATCATCCAAATGTCGAATAATTGAAAAATTGTTCATCAATGTATATCATTCAACTCCAACTTCAAAGATACATATGTAGTTGTAACAGGCGAACTTCAAACAACTGAACGCTTTTACACTTTATTAATACTTCTGTTTAAATTTGGAGAGTTGTAAAACTGATGGTCACTTAGCAATTATTGAGCGCAAATGGACTATACAAGTCAATGTTTGACGCGTAG